>LQNK01000039.1:222569-305033 GCA_001586405.1 Phoebis sennae | reverse complement strand
CCGGTGTGGTTTGCGACTAACCCGCAATCCCCTTCCTTTACCTACGAGTATTTTTTTTTGTAGGTACCTACAGAATATTTAGGTTTAGGTTAAGTACTTTTTCGGTTAAGTATCCGTAAAAAATACATGTGATATATAATATATAAGTAGTAATACTTATATAGACCCTCCCTTATGCAATATTACGTAAACCTCCACCGTTAAACCTCCTCCAAACTTACCGTTTCCTTGAACCCGTCGGAGAGCCAGCGGTTGCGCACCACGGCGAGCACGGAGGCGGGCGGCGCGGCCAGGTCCTCGAACGCGTCCAGCAGGATGTAGTCCAGCACCACGTCGTAGAACGTCAGCACCTGGGATTATTAGTGCACCTGCCATTAATATATGTGAAAAAATTATAAACAATATACCAAGATATAATACTTAAGTTTTTCAGTATTCCAAAAACATTCAAGATAAAATGTTGGTCAAATGCCCGCTTATTCTAGAGTAAAAAGAAAAAATTAGAAAAAAAATGTGCCACATTGTTGCAATGTATTATAAAATATGTAAGTATATCTAGAACATACCTTCACTCCTTTACTTGTCAACTCATTCTCTATCACAGACCAGTTGGCGGCGTCCGTAGTCCACGTCACCATTTCTTCATATGCGACTAGAAATTCTTTGGGTTCCTGAAAATTATTAAGTATACTTTTAGGACTGATGAAAATCAAAGAGTTGACAGTTGAAAAAACATGTTCATCATATCGATACACTCATGACTGTTTTTTTTTTTATGGCAGAGCAAGCAAAGGAGCAAGTGGGTCACCTGATGTAAGTGTTTTCTGTGATGTAAATTATATAGGTATACGTGCTATAATTTATGTTATTTATAAACAGAAATAAATAGATTGCGCCTCGCGGAACAGCTTGCACAGGAGCTGCGCACTCGCTCAGGCTCACCTTCTCCGCGAAGAGCAGCAGGTCCGTGAGCACCTGGCGGCCGGCGTCGATGAACCAGGCCCAGGCCTGCGCCTCGCGGAACACGGCCCGCAGCGCCACGCGCAGGCAGTGCAGCTTGCACAGGAACTCCGCGTCCGACCCGCACTGCACCACCTCCGTCCGGAGCGTTCTGTACGCGATAATAACTATTATGTCAGGGGCTTAGAAAAACTATACAGTTCACTCCTTTTATGCGACCTGACGTGTGATAGAATGCGCTTTACTCGTGAATTCGATGTTTAGGGAGATCCTAGACCAATAATACTGCTGCTACTACTTTGTATTCTTTCCCAGTAAATCCCTCTCATAGCCCATCGACCGATGAAGTTTCTCCCCCTATATCTCCAATCGGCTGGCCCTTGAAGCCGCGTGGGTTAACTGCAAACTCCTTAGTCTTTACAAAACAATAAATGAGACTAGAATCAAGTACCTATCATTTATTTCTAATTCTACGATGTTATAAGGTGCATACAAGAAATCTCCACCTAGTTTGGGTAATTTTAGAAAAATAACCTCAAGAACTTTCAGACGTACCTGTAAGGTATCCCATTTTCCAACTGTTTAACAGCCATTTGATATAATTCTAGATTTTCTATTTCCGGCAGTGATTCAGCTAAATCATCAAAATCTCTCAGATCTGCGACCTGAAAAAGATAAACGAATAAATTGTTAAATACCAATTTAGAACACCCTTACATTCAGTGGATTTAAACTACCAGTGGAATTGCGCCAACGTCAACTTTTGTTTGCAAGCCAGCACAGATAATTAATGTAAGTGTGTAGGTATATAATATGGAGTCAAGACATCTCTAAGAAGATAATTAAGTTAGATGAAAAATGGTTAATCCGGATCAAAAACAGTCTACAATTGTCACCTGATCCTCAGCAGAGGCGAAGGACTCGGCACTGGAGTGGTGTTCCTTGCGCGTGTGGTCGGAGCCGGCGTGCGTGTGCGTGGACAGCAGCCGCACGCGCGCCAGCGAGCCCTCGCCGCCGCCCCCGCCGCTCTCCGAGCGGAACAGCACCGACCGCTGGTCGAGGAACAGCAACTCGCAACGTTCCTGAAATTGGAGGAACAACATTCAAATCTGGTCAAATAATTAACAACTATTTTTGTGGGTAATTCTGCTGCATAACATCGTTAGCAATAAGAGAGGGGAAGCCGAGCATTGCACAACTGGACCAAGCTCGCACCGGTGTGAGTACCACCGCCCAGCAGAAGATCGGCGTGCAGCAGTATTGCACTGTGTTTCACGGTAAGCGGGTGCCGGAGGCCTGTATTCCCATCCCATTCCTCTCCTATCCTATTATACTCCTCTCCTAATATCCCATCATGAATCCTCTCCCTTTCCCCTCCCCTTCCTTCTGCCGGCGAGTCATCTGCGGAACTTTGTTGTTGTAAGTGTTCATGGGCTGTGGTCAGTCACTTAACATCAGCTAAAAAATAAATACATATATATAAAGTTACCTGTAACAAGTAGGCATTCTGTAACAGATCTTGTATTTCCCTACAGAACTCCGCTTCTTCGGGCGAGGTGAGCGCGAGGGTGCCGGCGCCGCCGCCCCGCGCGTTCACTGAGAATGCGGCCAGCGCATCTTCCCAGTAGTTTATACTTGTTTCTAATGCTTCCATACCTAAAAAATGCATTTAATTTATTAAAGATGAAAACACAAACTATTACATTTTGTGCTGGGATATGCACAGCATTGACAATTTTTAGCATATTTAGAACATGTTAGCTCATATAGGTTGGTTAACAAGATTTACAATCTATACTAATATTATAAAGCTGAAGAGTTTGTTTGTTTGAACGCGCTAATCTCAGAAACTACTGGTCCGATTTGAAAAATTCTTTGTGTTAGATAGCCCATTTATCGAGGAAGGCGCGAGCCCTGGTGCGCAGCTACTTTATTATAAAACCTTACAAAATACGTATGTTTAAGCATTTCCTTGTTTTACTGCGCATGCTATAACACTATTATTTTGAGGAGATGGGATATATTTTAAAAGAGGAATTTGAGATTTCATATTATGATGAAAGTTATATGAGCTAAGATGAAATAAAATAACGACGAATACGAATATTGTTTATTGGTAAATAATGACAAATATGTAATAAAATATAATACAAATTATGGCAAGATGTTGTTAATAGAATTTTGTTAATTTTGAGGAACTGTGGCTTAATCATTTCAATAGACGTCAAACATCGATTTAAAAAATATCTAAATATATACACATTATTGTATATTGCACGAAAATCAAAGCATCACAACTTCTTTGAAGGACCTCTCATTGTGACTAGTGTTCTGTATGTGCTGTATCATATCATGCACACCACTGTTGAGGTCTTGTATGGTGCCAGCGAGGGCGGTGAGCGTGTCCGCTATTCTGTCGTCGAGCATGGACCGGCGCTCCTCCTGTGACCGGAGGGTGCTGGCGATGGACTGCAGCGCGTCCGCCATTCTCTCTTGTGAAGCTATTCTACGCTCTTCCAAGTCTAATGCCCATCGAGGTGGCGGTGTCATTCTAGCCTCATCTGAAAAATATATTCACACTAAACAAAACTGAAAGTGACATTGCTTTAAAATATAAAATAAATGTAATTATATATCGTGTTTAAATTTTGAAATCTTTGAATGGTAAGGTTTAAAAATCACTTTATAATGTACCTGTAGGCATTTTGGAGTTACTGCTACTAATCGACCTTCTGACTTTAACTTTTACTGGGACGGAATCTTCTGCGGCCTCATCATTAGACACCTGTTCATCATCGGAGTTCTCTGTCAAAAAGTTTTCCAGTTGTTTTGAAGATGAAACATTAGCACTGACAGACCCCTCTCCATTCAATTCCAAAACCCTTATTTCGAGGTCATTCAGGGGTACGTAACGGCTACTACCAGCATTTGGATCAGCCTGGTACTTTTTAGCGTTTGCCGCTTTTTTTCTACACTTGTGGCGCCATTCAAACCAATACTGAAAATATACGTCTTATTTATAGTAAACCAGTCATAAAGTATAATAAAATTACGTTATAAATATTTAGGAACCTTCTTCCATCCGTCTGGTCCTTTCAAAGCTCCTGATGGCACGGCATTCAGTTTTTTGGCCAGTACCGCCCATTTCTGCCGCATCGCCTGGTGGCTCATGGGTGCACTCGGAAGCAATCCCTTGGACATATCTCTATTTGATTCTAGGAAGTCTATTAGAATTTCTAGCTGTTCTCTTAGTATTCTCCTTGGCGGTGCCATCTGCGAAACAATATATAAACAATGTATAAGTACTCGATGAAACGATTTAAAAAAAATTGTAATAAAAAATCAAACAAAAAACATTTAATAAATTTTTATTGATTGAAAAAAAAAGTACTTAATAAACTTATGTTAGTTAAAAGGGAAAAGTTCTAATAATATGTGTCTGATAAAAACACAATGTATACATTCCTATTTGCAAAGTGCAAATAAGATCAATATTCGTAGCAACAAGGACCCACTTACCTTTACGAGCTTTAAGTTGTCTTAAAATAGAATATTCAATCGATACACAATTCAAAATTGAAATCAAACAAATCGCGCGCTATTCGTACATTTGACATATTGAATTTCTTTCAAAAGCACAAAATCTACAAGATGATATGTAATGGCGACCACCGAGTCTATCGAGTTTATTTCAATCATGTTTGTACATACAATGCACCGTGAAGTTAGCAGACTTTAGGGCTATGTTAGTGTGAGTTACTTTAATACTTTAAAGATGGCGTTAATAGCAAATAACTGCTCCTATTCTTTTTCTATTATAATGGATCAAAAATGTTCTTGTATAATATTGTTTAATATAAAAGTACACACAATACTGTAAAACTATTTGTACTGCAATTGCAATGTTCAATCAATAAACTGACATGAAACACTTTCAAATAATTTAGCAGCGCCCTCTAGTAATGAGTAGCATAACATTAAAAACGAACGTAACTTATAAAATAGAGACACACATAGATGTCATTATAGAGCGTTATTTGTAGCTCTATAACTTTTACTCCCATTATAAAAATTATATAGATACACTGGAAATTCCCTACACTCCCATTATAATCCATCAATGTTCAAACGATCAATTGGTATGGTTTAATGTGCTTACCCAGAACTCTACTTGTCATTTACTTCTATATTAGCGATCTAGAGGCGGGATTTTTAAATCAAGAGATGTAAAGACAGAAAATTCATTTAAGATATTTAAATTTTTAAAAGAGTTTTTTTAAGGTTATTTACCTACTAAATGTATAGTAAATCTTTTGTTTGGTTGATAGAGTTAAGAATTAAAAATAATTTGGTTGCAAGAATAAGAAACTGAAAGAGTTTGATTTGCCAATGTAATCCGCTTAATTTAAAGCAAATTAAGTTAGCCCAACAGTCCATACAGGCGCGTTCTTAGAGGTAATTTTTAACTAGTTTTTAATAAATCTTTGACATCAACCATATCCCATTGCTTCTACAACTCAACTCGTAATTTGGATTTCTATCCTATTTGAAAATGGATATCCTACATAATCCAAGGCCCGAGAGCGTAGCCCAAAAATCAGGTCCGACCAGAGATTAGATGTACCTTTGTAAACAATTAATTATATCAAACGAATATTATAAATGTGCGGTTCAACATGGTAATAAATTCATAGCGGAAGGTGCGCCACTCAGCCCGGTGTCGGCTTACTGGGTAATTGCCTTACCCCGAATTTTCACACCGACCGACTTCGCTCTCGGGGTCGCTATTGCGAATTTAATTTGCAAGGAATTAATACACACGAATAGTGAAAATTAAAATTGTGATGTTTAATTTAATTAAAATGTTAAACATTCATTTTATTAAAAGTTGCCCACCTACAATAACCTACAGAGTATGTTCGACTTGGGGATTGGAATTATTAATATAACAGACATAAAATTTTACAAATTACTAAATAAATGTTAGAGTTTGATGCTCTTTAAGATATAATTATTTGAAAAAACAGTTTTATTCAATTGTGTTGTGACTTTCTAAGAAAGAATTCCTTGTAGAGACAAACTGAATTGAACTAATACGCTATATAATAATACTATCTAAATATTATGAGAAGTATCTAAATAAAAATCCTTATTTAAAGAAATTTCATACTGTCCTCGAATTATATCAGAACTTTAAATAACAAAACAACGTATTAACTAAAATACTTTTTATACTTGATTTTACACTATTATTAACCGACGTTAACCGAGACAATGAAAAAAGAAGTGTATAGACAGACAAAAAATATCTTCAGCCATTCCATCGAAGAACACCTCATTTAATTATTTTTGACCTATGTGATTATTGAATTCGGTCAGCGATTTAATAGATGACACTAATAGGAATTTCTTATATATGAACGATTTAGTTATCGAGATATTATCTTATTATCTGCTTATTACTTACTATAAAAAATGTGATTTCGACATGAATTTCTAAAAAATAATGGTTTAATAAATGAATTTGTAAGTTTCGTGTAAAGACTGTTTATTTACCTACATGGTCACAAAGGTGGAAACATATTAGCATACAAGTGATAACTGATAACGTGAAGTTTGAATTTAACGGCATTGGAATAATTCAGCGTGGCGATCGCGGCGGCCACAAGGCGGGCGCTTTTATAGGGCTACCCCAAACATTATGCCTAAAGAACTACCTAAAAACGTATCTCTCTATCGTAATCTGTAAGATCATTGCTTGGTTAAGAAATTTTAGTACAAATAATGATAAGAAAGTTTTTTCAAAACAAAATTTAAAAGTTTTTATTACAGATTGTTAAATTTAGACTTGTTAAATGTATATCAGTTCTAATTCTTTTTAACAAGAATATTTATTGTACTATAATTTATATTATTCATTGGTAAAGCAGGTAAACGTATCGCCTCTAGCGTCGTACTATTTATGTGGTTTGGCAGCCCTAGGCCTCGCCTCTCGTGCGCGGGGCCCGAGCCGCGCTCCGTCAGTCTATCAGAGGCTCTGCACTGCGGCGGTATCCTCTACTTTACTAAAGCCATCTCATCCTAAACAAATTACGATTTTCATACCATTGTAGATCCTTGTGAAAATAGGCCTATAGTTCTTGTGTTCTAACTGTATAGTGTTGTGTATAAGGGAGTTAAGCGTAGTGATTTACCTTTGTATCATCTTGGTTCATCCCGCGCTAATAACGCCGGTCTTTTCCGAGTACAGGTAAGATCACAAAAGAGAAAACGTAATCAAATATTTTTGATGTTATCTATATTTGGTGTTTTATTTCAACAAATATTTTTTCTTCTATAAAATTCAGTGGATTATTGATATTATTAAAGATTAGGGGGTTACAAGTATGCCTATCGAAATCTACACGGAACAAATCCAAGGCAAAAGGTTCGATGTAAACAGGTCGCTCAGACTGAGCTATACTTTGCATATTTTCATAATTGCATAGTAGGTTTATTCAATGGAGGTAACAAGAGTAACATTCAGATACACGGACCTCCTAACACGTTTCCTTGGAACCGGTTCACTCGGTACACGCTGTTTAGACGCCAGACTTATGTAATGGACAAATCCTATCCGACATATCGCCTATGTCCATCCGAGGAGCGAAGACAGCAATTTTCTTACGCCTTGATAAATTATGAACATCAGGCGCCTATACTATTAGCAGCTCGGCAACTTCTCTTCCAGGTACTCATAATTTAACGGTTACGATTACACGATAATGTTTGGTAATTTACATTTTACGTTCTTTTATCTTTTTATTACTACATTTATTTTCATCTAAATAATATTGAAATATTTACACACAGCGTATGCTCGCGTTGTATGAAGAATTGACTGCATAAATAATTCGGATCTACTCGCAAAACATTTGTCAAAAGAGATTCGTGAATCCGCATTGTCAGCGACAGCTGCACGTCGCTCCACGTGCTCATATTGTAATAATAATAATAAACTCACGCTAATACGTGTTATGTTCTGAATGGGAGCCGATACCGCGAACATTAATAATTTAATTGGACCATAATATAATGAATCACATTAAAGAATTTGATTGAGAAGTCCGGATAAAAAGCAGTGACTAATGACTTTAAATTGGTCATTATTATTGAACGACGTTTTTATCTACGTTTGAAGAACTTAAAAAATATACGATACACATTTATAACTTAACGTGGTACTAAACCTACATTATACGTGAGATAAAAGCGTGACTGACTAAGTAGATTTATTAAAGGTGGTTCAATATGAAATCCATTAACAGTTATATAATATCAGTAATTAGGCTAAAGTCGGACAGTAAATAAGCTTTAATTGTCACAGCATATCGAGCCAGTCGCGCCAGAGGCCACTTGGCGGCGTTGTATCGATCTGCTAGTCCATACTGCTCACGTCATACGAATCAGGAATTGTGTTAGTCTCTACGTAAACAAACATAACAATGTCGTGGATATCGTAGTATAATATTACGCGTAGGTGTAATAATCTTAATTATATACAAGGTCTTCCTAAATAGGATCGGTAGTCATCTTCCAACGTTAGTAGATAGAGTATAGATTTGGAATCCGAACCGGATTCAAACAACCCTAAAATCACATTCTTCATGTAGTAAAAAGAAGAACAGAAATAATTTCGTATAGAAATGCTAAAAATTATAAGTTGGTAAAAAAATATTAATTTATTCAAATATGTAGTTTATATAAAATCTGCCGAACCTTGTGTGCAGGAAACTAATCGTGCATTACGAGACTGTAATTTTTTTAATTATTTGATATATTCATATATTTTGTCCGAAAATGTCGCAAGGATGGCCGATGGTCAATTGCCTCCAAAGGTTAATTTGATGGCGACATCGCCGGTCCGTTGCTACTCTATTAATTTCCGTTCCTCTGATCACCCAGTACGTTGATTAGTAATTGCCAATGTATCGACTGTCTAATAATACATTTCCGAAGTTCGTTCACCTTAAATTGTTACCAAGCATCTTGGCAATTACCAACCAATGTGATGAAATGAGAAATCCCAGAATTTTCAAACAAATTTCATAGATTCTACATTTTGCTCTTTAAATTATTACACAACATAAAAGTAAGGATACAGATTTAATAAGTAAGTAAAAAGTTTGATATAAGTTGTTTACTAAAAAAAATAAATTTAGAATACACATCAAATTTAATAATGCTGAAAATCGTATTCATACTTAGTAATTCGTGTGCTCTACATAAATGATGGCATCTTCAAAACAGTTTCGCGACGCAATAAGAAGGGGTGGGTCGTGGCTACGTTGTGGACTGGAAAATTGTGTCAATTTCGAGGAGGGAGGCCGTCATAATTGCCTTGAACGGAAAAATTGTGAGCGCTATGGAAACCCTACAATCTGCCCCTCAAACGTAATTAGTTATAATTTAATCCTTGTTACGGAAATACTGCGAAAAATATGTCATTTTTCACTTTAGCAACAATAGCCACCTGAAATTATGAAACCAGTGACCGTGTCTTGTTCAAATAACAAACATTCTGTTTGAACAGGCCCAATTTGACATACTACTGAAATGAGGCCACGTCCCTCGCGTAAACGCAAATTAGGAAAAGCTTTCGCAATTTGCTTTGTCCCATGTCCGCTGGACGGCTATAACTTTTCTGATTTTTATGAAAGGGCTATCGGCATAAAAAATTGCCAGCCGTAATGGTCGTGTTGACGTAACAATCATAAAGTGTGCTAACGAAGGGTTCGCTCTGGAAGTGGTTTTGATAAGGGAGTAAACGTGGGACCGATTCTCGTATTCGTATGCAAGCTACGGCGTACGGCGGGAATGCGATCGATACGCGCCCGCGCGACGAAACCCTCGCGAACAAGCAGCGGCCAAGAATTGCCAAACACACCCGCGGGAATTAAATAAATCTTGACATTTGCCCTACATAAAGCTAAATATATTCACTACAGAAAATTGAAAAGACAAGGACGAAGGCATTTAAATAGCATACAATATTGAATATATTATTAAATCTCGTTGGTTAGGGCACTTTCCAATTATTGAAATACATACTTTGAACATTAATTCAATTATACATGTAGCATTAACACTCATCTTATTATACGCATATTTGAGACTAATACAACTCGATAATGATGTTTTTTCTTAACTATGTCATTACTATGCCGGATATAATATATCATTATAAATTGCGTATTTCGACTTAAAGATGATGTCACCGGCGACATTGAGGAGGATAAAATTTTTATCACAAATAATGTTAACATTGGATGCTTTTCATCTCGGGCGGTGACCGCTTGGCCCTGATCTTGGCAAGCAGCCGACAATCTCGAAATGTTTTTTATTTCTGTTAATGGTCACGTACAGCGTCTTGTGTTTGACCGTTATTCTAGTTCTTATATAATATGAACTGGACAGGTTCAATATTTGTTAAACATTGTATTGAAGAGTAATATGTACGTAGGGTACAATATTTACGTTGACGATATTACTATGACGTTTCAAACGGTTTAAATAAACATTAACCAGACCTTGGCCAATAAACAGAGACATAGGTTCAATGTCTTTCAAAATTCAAATTCCATCAAAGCGTGGGCAGACGTCGTACAACCTCGAAGAGAACTTGTTCCAGTACGAAGGTTAGGGCAAAATCAGTTAGTGTACCTACCTATACAAAAGTTTTGTTCGTGGTATAGTACGCTAACTGTTTACTAATAGCTTAATGCACTTCCTATAGCTGTCTGACGGACAACTAAGGGGAAATTCTATAGTAGGGTGCCGCTACTAATGGCAGCCTTTCACTCCACTTCATACCCTCGACTTGCACGGGAGATAAATATATAAATTAATATACAACGTGAGCTCTACGTTCAATAATTTAGTAAGGAGTGAATATGTACTACACCTTACCTTTTTAATTTATCAATAAAATATATAATAGAAACGAATAGCCCGTTTCTATTATTTATTTTAGGCGCCTTTCAATTCGACTTTTTGACATATTGAATTAAAGTACGCTTTCATAATAATCAATGCAAATCAATAAAACCACGGAAGAGAACACGGCTTACAACAATACAAAACATGAAGTCCATTTAACAAAGCCTTTCAATGCATTGAATGAGTACACCGCGATTGTGATTTAAAAATAGAATGTACTCAATGCAGTTAAGAATTTAGAATTTTGTCCAAAACTCTTCTTTGCTCTAACGTAGACTGATGGCGAATTTTTATTTCTAATTTCTACAACATTACCTTTATGTTAGATGCGTGGGTAGTGGGTACCTGAGATTAGTCTATTATATTTTTTGCGGCCCGTCCATTGCTCCCTATTAGGACGACCCTTGGCCGAACAATGATTAGGCAGAGGGGAACGAAATGCAGCTGCTCATTTCTATGAATCTCAGTAGTCTTGTTACTATCATAATCATTAAACGATTTTGTAAATCTAAAGGAATATACGACCGTATAGAGAAATAAATTTAGTCCACATTTTTTTCTATTTTCATTTGGAAAGTTGAAGTATTAAATCAAAGTGAAATCCGGCGTAGTTAGTTGGATGAACAAACCACTTTTTTCTCTGACGCGGGCATAACGTTCAGTTTTTTATATCAACTTTATAAAAGTTGCCAGCGATGAGCAAAGTGATTCAGCGCACAAAGTAAATAGGCAAAATTAATAAGGAGAGTTTTTTGTTACGAACCTAAAAAGAGTTGAGACGAATCGACTCACTTAAAATGTACAAAAAACGAGGTATGTTTTTGCAATACTTTTAAATAGAACGTGATGTTTTAAGATTACAACTGATTTCCATGAAATACTGGTACAATCGTTGGGAGAGGTGACGAGGGTTCATGGCCACTGGAACAATCGATTTACGCGAATTTACAAATCGAGTATGGCTGCCTGTAATTCGATACTACGAGTTCCCTTTTAACGCTATTTTTATATTCGCTCCATTTCTCGTGAAAGCAATACTTCAATGTAAATTCGATACTTCATAATTTCATTAAAAAATTATTAGCTAAAAGTGTGCATTTAAAAATCAATGTAACTGAGGCGGTGAGGAATTTATACTCAATCATAATGACCTCTCGAGATTTAAGGATTCATTTTAAAATCCTTATTATATTTTTGAATAATATAACGTTACTTGAGTTTTTGTACAAACTCAAAATATTATAATTACATGCCAAGAGTCAACACACGCTTAATACTTCGACGGAGGAAATTAAATAAACAAACGCTAATGGTTTTTGGTGCAATAATATTATTTGTTACAACATGCATATCCATAATCAAATTAAATATATGCATGTTTGAAACGAAATATTTAAGTAAGTTTAAACATTATAAAATATTTTTCTTGTACCTTTAAGGAATAGTCAATAGGGTATATATAATAAATTATATCATAGGCTCGAGCAGGTGTACCTCAATTATTTTATTATCACTTAAGAATTTAAAACAACGTCCGGTGCGACACTGCGGACAAAATCAATAAGTCTTCCCCTCTTTCTATACAGGCGCGTGCGCACCCACGTGTCAAATTGCCTAGCAGTAACTCAAGGAAATACTTAATAAAGTCTTCATTGTTTGCACATGACACCATCGTGAGCCATTCGAATTCTGAATGAAGCTAGTTAGATTTTACAACTTGATACCGCGTAATCGATGGATATTTTTAAAGTATATATTATAATAGTTCATTGATATTTTATAGGCGGCTGTGACAATGACAAGCGATGAGCTCATAAAATCTTGACCACAAAGGAACCCGCAGCACATGGTCCAACTCTCACCGGCTATAATTTAATATCCGCCCAAAAATAATCCCATTTCCTCAGCGCCATTACCAACACCGACACGCTTTACTTGGACACTCGAGTATAGGGCTGGATAATTAAGTGAAAGCCACTTAGATACTTCATGCAATATTTGGTGATGCAATGCAGGCGAGGGAAGATTATAGTGCCTTATAAGCATTGCTTGGCCTGCATCGAGTAAAAGCTATCTAGCGCATCGACATGTTTATACTTTTTCGCAGACATCCGTTTCAAATGTCACTGTGAACTCAAGCTAAAACTTTATGGGATAATACGAATGAACAGCGTATCCAATACTTCAATATTGCTGATTACTTATTCCCTTGGCTTTTAAAACTTTTAGATAGCAAAATCTATAGCTGTTCCAAGGCCGTCTGCTCATTTCCACTAGCAAGGTTGCTGCCAAGGACCTCTGACAATAGCGAAATGTCCTTCGCCGCATTTCTCTCTCTCTTTCACTCCGTTGACCTGGCTATCTATTTTTATCCTTAGCCACTTCTCGGCCGCTTTTCTATTTCGATGAGAGTGACCAGATTATTTTTAAATAATATAAATAGGGTCTTTATTTAGCTCACCTTTAAAAAATATCGATAGTTTAAAGACTATGGCGAGGAAATTTTTCCGGAAGCCCTTGCAATTCATAATGTTACACTTCCGCTGGGTGTTCGTCCCTTTTTGAGGTCGTACCGTTTGTTAACGGTGGCACATAGTAATCAATTAACACTAATACGGTTGACAAAATTGCGAACAATAATAATTCGATTGATTGACTACATTTTGACTTGATACGATTTTAACAGTTAATAATTAGCATTCAATGTAGAATAGTGTGAATCTATAAATATTTTTTGCACAAAAGCTCAAATTTTTTCTTTGAAATAAAACTTTACCGAAGACATAAGCCAATCAGTCGCAATATCGAAGATTGAATTCCTCAATCGAACAACAATAAAATACTGATCGAGGAACAAACATTCCATGGGGAAATCACAAAGGAACATAACTGGTAGTTGGCGGAGTGCTGAGCCAGACAATGTGCCGGTAACGGGACAGGGCACTAATTGTGGCGTGTAGCAAGCTCTTCCGTTACCCGCTGCTGCGTTCCCGAGAGAAGAAATGTGATCAAACTTCACTGACTATCGATTTATATTACCCGACTTTGCGTTTACCTTTTCAAAGTTATTTCAAAAGTAATGCAAGAATTCTTCAGTAGTAAAAACTCACTGTATAATTCCTGCATTACTCTCTCTCAAACATAAAGAAATGCCGACCCGTTATAAAATTAAAATGACTTATATTTATTCATGGCAAAGCCTCAAGTGTATTGCGGTAAAAATATTCTGAAAAAGTACACTGAAAAAGCTCACTTGAACGGACGAGAGCCCGTTTAAGCGACGTTCTTTTGGATTCGTTTTGGAATACCGAAGATAACGGTGCACGAATGAGGCGAGTCACGAAAATGATCGATTATGTTCTGAGATTATCGTTTTTCTTGTTGAGATAGTTTTATAAGTGGTAGGAGTTAACCCAAATTGTTCCTCAATTTAGTTCAAATTCTTTGTTCCCTCCCAATGTAATCGTTAAATAGTTTATTTCATGATAACAATGTACCTATGGGGTTCCTGTTTATTTTATTGCAAACGTAAAATCGTAAACGAAATGTCTAATAAATTTGGTTTAAGTGCGTAAATCGTCGAAATACAGAGACGATTGTTACACACAAATTAGTACGGAACGTGCATGGGTTTGCAAACGTGTCCGTACTGTTAAATAAGGCAGTAGTTTTTCCAGTCACGACTCGGGAACATAACACGTACTTTTTATATTAGTGGGTTATTATACCAAATTCGATTATAGATAATACAAATTACCAGCTGGTTTTAAGTATGAAAAGTAAATAAATACTGTTTGGTTACCATGACATATTCTCTAAAGGTACATGTTTGTTTAGTACTACACACGACGAGAACAAAATATAAATAAAACCATTCAAGTGTTGAGTGAGTATGTTTGTCTTGTATCACAAACATTCCGCATTTAGTCGTATTCATTGTATTTTTTTCATTCGCAATGGTTTCCAACGCCTTATCAAAATAAGACCTTAGAAGATCAGAGGCATTTAATACTTAATCCACTGTCCAAGATTCGCTGCAGGTAAAAAAGTAGAACACGAAACTCTGCTAAAACTGTGACATGGAGCAATTAAAAAGATTTTATTTACGTGCAAGGTGGTAAATAAGGCTCGAGTGCGATGTTTATGAAGACAAAACGCGGGTACTCGCACCGCAGCGACATCTTCACGGGAGACGTGTTGAGTGCAACAAGCACTCGACTTACGCAAGGGCCGCTCTACCGACTTGGCCAAAGTGTACTTTACTTCAGTCAGCAGACGAGTTTAGGTACAAACATTTTGAACTTTTGAACGGTCACGGAGCTTCAAAGGAAATGCTAATGCAAGACCACATTTCAGACATATCGTAAACCGTACTCTCATTGAGGTACCGCTTTATTTATGCTTGAATGAAATGCAATTACACAATCACTAATGAATTATAGTTAGTTCAAAGAAATAAAAAGTTGCTCGCTGCCAAATTAAGCCTTCAATTAGTGTAATAAAATGCATAGCGAACACAGAACGTAAAAAGTAAGGAGTGTTATTTGTGTGCGCAATCGTAAACTGATCTACTTGAACCTCAAGAGTCTGAACGCAGGCCACCGTCAATAGCAATAAACTCAGCTTCTTTATTGTTATTACCGGCTATAATATTGCTTGTTGTTATTACGTCAAAACATGACCTAGCATTACTTTACACGCAACAGCTTTTTTGTAAGAGTTCAACGCCTCGGTTATGCTTATATTTGCTCAGTGAGCTACCGGAGCTTGAGAAGTTTGTCCTAAAGAAATTATTGTAACTTCATACGAGTATCATATTATCAGGAAATCTGACTGTAGAGAATCAATTACCTTCTTACTTTTCGTGTATTATGTTACAAATGCAGTTGGAGTGTGACTACCGTTAGTGCATGCTTCACCAATTTTCTTCAATGTATTTCCACATTACATGTTCACGTTTTAAAATTATACAATTAGTATGGGTTCCAAAATTCATTGAATGACCAAATTCATTTATTTGATATCAATGTCTAAAACATATTAATAAATTATGCTGGAAACAATTAATAATAATTACAGGTGTTTGAAAAAGATATCCTGCCACAGTTGTACATGTTAGCCTCATACCAATAATTACGACCGGTGTTACGCAAGTGGTACAATTAAATTGCTAGTAATCGTTATTCCTCATACGGCCTTGCCTCGTAATCATGCCACATTACTCTCCGAATCAATCTCAGAAAAATGCAATAAAAACCGCTTTAATCAATTGAGTCGTGTTTGCGATTAAATTTTTATGTAAAGTCATTGGAGCCAAAGCGCCGCATTGATACACTTGAAGTAACATTAAATCTATTTTATTCCGATAGTGATAAAATTATTCTAGTTTTATGCTTGCATATTAAAGCAAACAAAAGTATATGCCTGAAGCAAGTAAATGGATGCAAAAATAAGGTCTTACAGTGCGTGACCGCGCGTTAAGTTACGTAATTTTGTCTTCGCATAATTCGCCATTTTGCTCTTCTGAATAAATAAGTATGAAAACTTGAAGATGTGCTGGTGACCGGTGAGTCATCACAATGAGGCGCGTACATCGACCCGCCCCCACGGCACGGAGCCGTTATCGTTTAAACTGCACCTCGCATTTTTTGTATACCGCGCCACTAAAAGAATAAAAAATTGCAATTCCTTATTCCAAGAGAGCAATACGAATAAAAGGCAGACGATCGACGACTGCTTTCACATTTATATTAAACGGTTAAGGAATCTGAAAGAATTAACGCTTTGAAATGCAGAAGGTGATTTTCAACTGCTGAATTCTATGAGCGGGCAAAGCAGCGTCCAATTATTTATTAATATGATTCAAGTTTAATCACATTACATTTGTAAAAGTTTCATTGATTCATTCTACCAAAGTTGACTCAGAGAGATAGTGACGTCATGAAACTCGCTATGAGTATATCGGAGTAACTTTCAACCAGTCGACTGTAACTAAGGGTTACGTAGATGAATCATTGTACTAAATATAACATACGGGAATTGTAGTTTATAATTGATAAATTAATGTTATGTCCTCGTCTTCCATTTGTTGTCTAGTCAGTCTTCCGCGGTATATACATTTTTTGTATTAAATTTGTCTTCTAAACCATATTTAGCAAACTTTGCCTACAAACCGTGATCACTATTTAAAATTATACTATGGTTCACTTATCGTTAAACAATTATATTTAACTTTTCCAAGTTAAATTTAGCTCGTAACTCATAAATACAGTTCTGTATACTTACATAATAAATGCAAATGCTGAAATATGAGACGCATTAAGAAGGTTAATTCCTCGATAATATTTTAATTAACGTTCCTTCGAATTGGTGAAGTTTTCAGCCGAATGGAGTAGGATATTGGAGTTAATTAATGCGATATTGTGCGAGTTTGTCACCCCAAGCGTGCACTGTTTGTTCAGAACTTCATCTGGCTTGTCTACTACGTTTTGGATACAATATTTGTTTAAGTTCTGTCTTTATTTACAAGTCAATGTATTTTCTGTTTATGTGCATTGTATAATTGCAGTCACCGTTTACTTGTATTTGGAGAAATATTTTTTTTACAGAAAATGTTAACTAAAGTGAGCAGGCACTTCTATATACTTAAAATATCTCGCGCAAATAAGAAATAATATTAATTATCTTTTTTCTAAAATTCCTGGAGATAATCAAGAGAAAGTGATCATTTATGAGATTCACATTAATGTAGAGCGGAATGAATATTCATAATGTGCAATGTCTGTACAAGAATGACAAATGCGTTGAGTGCTGTATAAAAATTTACAAATATTAATGCGTATGCTATCATAAATAATGGAATAGCTGTACGTGATTTATCATTCTTTCACAATTTCATTAGACCTACCATATACAGTTATCAATAATATAAATAAAATTCGATATTAAGAGTGGGTTTTAAGTAAAGCGTCGATATCAATGTCGTTAAATATAGAATGTTAGTGTTGCACGCAATAAAACTATAAACAACAATAAAATCTCAATAATAACCCGAACATAATTTAATTCATAAATTCCTTAGGGGGTTTATTACCAAAACAAGCAATAGAAGTCGTTATCAACGTCACGGTGACATATATATCAAGGGAGCATGATAACATCGAAGCGAGTCCTGACTCCTGCACGAAACAGGAATTACGGAGCTGAGGCACATTTACATTTTCCTTTGGCCTTCCCGAGGACCCTGTTAGCAATAAATACGTAATGTACCCTGCAATCGATTGAGGAGGGTGCTTTTATTACGCAGCAGGTATGACATCAGCAGAAGTTAAAGTTTCTTCCGCCTTCAATTTGCTTGTCCGCAACGTTACAGAATGTATAAAACTTTTGACATTATATTTTGTCGTTTTTAGAATAATAATCAACATCGTTCCAAAAGGAGTATAAATTTGCAGTGAAAATGTGTGTAATAAGAAAAAATGTTTAATTCAGTAAACATCATAAATATATGAGATGTCTATAGGGAGGAGTATAGGGGAACAGTTCCCAAAGGTCTTGTTTGTACTTCATTTTGGCAGATTCAAGGTATTGAATAAATAAAATGCAATTAGTTAAAAGGGCAAATGAACATTGAGTTTGAAGGTTGAAATAAACGGTAAAAATGGCAAGGAAATCAGTTTAAATGGATAGGGGGGATAAGAAAATTATCAATTTAAATCTATTTAACCCAAATTAACGTAATTGTGTGAGACAAATTGTACGCACGTGCGAAGGGGTTACAATGATATAATAAACAAGCGATGACAATTATTGCAACAAAATGGTATTACCGCAAGGGGAATAGTTAGCAAGATATTGAAATCCACGTATTTACTAATTCGGAAGTACTGAACAAAGAACCTTGTGCAGGGCGTCGTCATGGCAACCGAGGAAACTACGTCGTTTACCTCCCTCGCTCTTTTTGCTTTGCCAAAAGCAAAAATGTAACAAAAGTTGAAGTTAGTGTAAGTTTAGTGCAATTTACATTTTTTTTGTTATGTTTTGTTAACAGTATCTATAACTTAAACTCAAAATAGGAAGCAAATTACTCTGAATAGAAAAGTGATAGTCTCATTTCGAATAACATACCTATATTAAACAACAAGTGCGCAATAATATAACAAATCATAATATTTGAAAGCGCGGCCTTCCGAATCAGTGGTCTGCAATAATAACTCCATTGAACAAAGGGCTGTGCAATTTTGCCGGGCAATTTGGGATTTGAAACGTCGCGGGGGCGGTCATAGTATAACTTTATCGCGATTCAAATGACATATGCGTTGGTGGTTATTCTCTGCTTCCGTAATTCATTAGCCTTTAAAATATTGCTCGTTAAAAAGGGTGAATTTAAATGTTTCTACTTCGTTTGTTTTCATGTAAGCTTGCCGATTATTAAGCTTTTAAAACAACCTGACTGATATTAATACTATTGTTTTGATGAATAAAAATTTTTGCCAAAAAATAGAACCGACTTCCTCGCTCTAAAAAGTAGAAAATAACTTTTATTTCATTTTTGTTGAAATCTATACAAAGTCGGTGCAAAATCTTGTTTAATTGAAAATAGATAAACCATCATTAAACCTTAACCGCGGAGCTTATTCCGTTGATTTTCGAGGAGTTCCCTGGAATATCTTCCACATGGATGATCTGACTTGAACCAAATTTATATGGGACCACACATGAACTCTACTCTTTCGAATGCAAAAAAAAATTCCAAATCGGTCCATAAACGCCGGAGATATGCGGTAACATACATAAAAAAAAAAAAAAATACGGTCGAATTGATAACCTCCTCCTTTTTTTGTAAGTCGGTTAAAAATATAAATTTATTATAATGTGTACTTACAAAACTAGACACAAATAATAACAGAACCATGACCTTAGTAATCCCTAGACACATTGATTATACCCGAACAAAATTCAATCTAATAATAATAATAATTGTTATTATCTACGTTATACATTTTATATATTGTTGAACACCAGAAGACCTCAAGACCAATCGATGCACTTTACTTATTTGACCCCTGTCAGTTCGCCGCCTATCCGATTCCCCTAATGTTATTGGCAGTCCCTACTTTAACGCGTTTACTCTCGTGGTTAACTGAACAATTTTGTCCGACAGCTAGCACAGCTGAGCCACATCTAAGAAACTGTTCATAGAGAAATAATCCGAGCATTAAGAACTCAATACGTAAGACTGGCAATCCAGATCTTTTGCACCATTTAAGACTGGAATTGATATTGCAGTCCGTAGACAGCTAAAGTTTGATTTCATAATCAACACTTCAACCAATTAGCTACTTACGGAGTGCTACACTTAAACTCGAGTAGTTGTGTACAAAGACGCTGATATCCAGTTTCTAAGTGTTCATTGTAACAACTCACAATGGGTCTGTTGCCGCGAAGGCCGATCCAGCGCTGCATAACGACTGCATTATCACCTACACTCTTGTAATACGACGCATTCTCATACTGTATTGCAGTAATGTTTATGATTTTTTAAGTATATAGCGAGTTACAGCACAAATGTTGTTTGTACTAATAAAATAGCGGACATGTAGATCCGCTAATGGTTTATTTAATAAATTCTCATGCTATAAAACATTCTTGTTCGTATTTCTATTACTATTAAGTTTTACAGAAATGGTCTAAGGCAAACAAACAAATAAGATATAAAATCTTCATAGCATTGGTTACATGTGATATATGTTTCATTATGACTACATGCATACAATACAAAAAAGTACATGTTTTTTTTAGTAATTTACTCAAAGGCTATATATACAAAATATACTCATTAAAATATGAGCTCATAAAACTTGTTTTAATTCAAGTGCTCACAAAAACTAATAAAAGGAAAGTTGCAGTGGAAGGAACCAAGATTAGCTTAATGTAATGGCCCATTAATATGATTAAAACCAGCTATAACTGTTATGTCTTAAGAAAATTACGTCGGTTTACGTTTCATTAGCTTACTCAACCACACGATTAAGCTGCATTTAAATTTCTTGTGGGTGGTTTCCTGACCGCAGCCCAGAAGCACAAAATACAAAGATGTCAAACTCTATAAAGCGCGTTCGAACAGGGTACACTTAGACACCTTTCATGAACACAATACCTCGGGTTACATCGGACCATTCTGTGAGCGAATGTCAAGCGGTTCTGTCTGTGTGAATACTGAATAGCATGCGCGTAGATATAAGTCTATTCGATACATGAGTTTGACCTCTGTACCTATCTCTTTTGTGCCAGTGGTCTCGAAAGTGTTTAATTCATAGAGAAGTCTTTGAATGGACTAAAAATAAGAAAGATTACAGCTTCACGTTTAATTGTAGTAGCAGATGTACACTAACAATAATAATTTTGCAAATGAAATGGATTAAGTTAGCCGGCAGCTGGTGCATTCGCTTGTTTATTTTATAGCCGAAGCTAATATAATTTCCAATTTGTTTGTCGTTCTACTGAGCATTTGTTACGTATAATTCGTTTTAATAGGCCCTTAATATTGATATATTTTTATTTATTTTTTTCAGATCGAATTTCCAATTGGCGATAATTCAGCAAAGCTGGATTTTTCATAGCAATTTCATAAAAGGTAAAATTATATATGTTTGTTTCTTAATTTATTGTAAAGTATCGGTAAACATTATATCGGACTTGGAGTATTTAAATCTTAAATCCTAATAATAATACTTAGTTCTAAATTTAGGAATCATTCATCTTCAAATTCTTTAAAATAAATCGAGCGAGAAATTGATTTACTGAAACGAGATTTAAGTAAAAAAGTATGAACGATTTGTCAATTCAACATCATCCATTCAATGAAATTCTTTCGCGGTGATGTCAACGTTCCAAAAATAGACGATTTAGTAACTGGCTCAAGAGCAGGGGCCCACTTGAGTTCCTGCAGGAAAAATGTTTTGCATGTTAATATTTACTATTTTCTAGATACCAGTCCAGAAGTTGTAATACAATACAATAATGAAATGTTAGTTTACTGTAATGCGGAACAAATTTCTATATAATTATTATGAGACGAAGTGCGCTTTCGTCATACGTTATCATAACATACGGCCGCGCTATCTTAACTCGAGGCTCCCGTTTGAGAAAAAATGATAGACACAATTAAATGATAAAT
The DNA here is from genome assembly GCA_001586405.1 of Phoebis sennae. Lineage (NCBI taxonomy): Eukaryota > Metazoa > Arthropoda > Insecta > Lepidoptera > Pieridae > Phoebis > Phoebis sennae. The sequence goes on along the minus strand of LQNK01000039.1, from coordinate 282,916 downwards.
ATCGTTACATAAAACTGGGGCACCATGTCGTCACTATCATAAATGCTGCTATTATTGACAATCAGACACCGACCTTGCAGCTCGTTGTCGCAGCCGTGGGGAGCCAGATTGCCATCCTTCGTCCCGGCATCCGCCTTACGTGCATTCTGATTATATAATTCGAGGATTTAAGCCGTTTGATGACGTACTTTTCCTACACCAACAATGTTCTTATTATTCACAAACATGTCTCAGCAATATACTTTTGATGAATACAGCAATTAGTAACTATGCGGGGGTCTCAATTTGCTTATTACGCGTAATCCGACAAAATGTAATGCTATCAATAGCTCGAATTTAACATATGTGGAGATCATTAAGAACACGCATATATAACAAAGTTATAATTGTATAACGGACAAGCCTACCTACACGCTTGCTTCCTACTTATTTTATTATGAAAAACAATGTTTACATTTATAAATTGATATAACGAATTCTGTATTCATGTAGCATGACCAATAAAGCAGGTGATGATATTAGCTCCAACCACGCCGCGTTAATTAGTCTCTCGCTGTTTGATTTACGGTGTAACTTTGTCTACGGGCCGGCGGTGCTAATTCATTTCTATCGAGTAGCGGTCGCTGACATATCGCAGCGATACGAATTGATGTAGTCATTTGACCACAGTCGAGTATTCCATCCATAATGCCAGCGGAAACGCAGGCGTAAATGCGTGTGCTATTTTATCGTGCAAATCTCCCGACACCCCGTCACGGTCGTGGATCATAGTCATTGATGGCGGCTGCAACAGTTTATTCACAATACACATACTGTGCAACCGGACGGATTCATGCTCTATTCGTAAATTAAAAACAGTAACGGTGAATTGTTTTGTGTTTTCCACGAGTAAAAGTTGCAAGGCTTGTGGTCTATCATTATATTAATGGATTGATTCTACGGAATCTAGGGCACAGGCTAGTCGTTGCGTGATGCAACAAAAAACTTATACAATACAGACATATTGTTAGTGAACTTGTACATTCCTCTTTATTTTTCTATTCGGTATGAATCAATTGATTGCAATCAAGTTGTAATTATGCAAATGTTATTTAAAACACGATCCTATCAAATTCTTATAAAAACCTTGACATTTGAATTAAGAACTGCAAGGAAATATATGAATATTCAATAAGCAATACAATGCAGATATTACCTACAGAATCGTGAATACAATTTACTGAACGTTCTTTTAATGACACGTCAAGAAAATGTTGATACTGAGATCACAAAGCAAACCCGCATCCCATTGTTTTAGAGCTTTCAAGTGGTATGAATGCGACTATTACGCTACGTATGACTCAGCCGCGGTTACCCTCGCTATTGTCTTCCCGTTTATCACATACAAATACCTTTATAAAGACAGCTATCGTCATAATAGCTTAAAGACTAAGCGATGCACACAGTTTTATTTGTCTATACGATGCGCACAAGGATAATTCTTAACATTTACTGGCCATCAAGAAGCCACATATTATATGGTCGTCCAATTCAATGAATGTCTTGTGTCAAATAAATCTAAAGACCTAAATGTTACTGTTATTAATCATATTCATGGCTAAATGCGATACTGAGTTCTGAGTCGCAATCTTTTATATTTCATCAGACCAGAGATACCTATGTTGGAATATCGCGCAATGCATTGCAGTATTTAGATACGTATTAGTGTATATTCCCACGGTATCAGCTGGTTCATGCACCGTTGCGTTCACGCAGCGGCCCGCAAGCAAATCCTCGGCACAAATCTTATCAACAACTACCATATTTTCCTTCATTTTCAATAATTATACCAACAAGAATTCTTATTTCCTTACTAATGTTATAAATGCGAACGTAACTGTATGTGTGCCTATCTCTTCTTAACCCCTAAACCACTAAAACGATTTGGACGAAATTTTGTAAACCGATAAAGGACATCGGATACTTTATATCCCAGAAATCCCACGGGAACGGGAGATATACGCGGGTAAATACGCGTGGCACAGCAAGTATAGTATAAAAAAATTGTACAAGTGTTAAAATTAGTTACGTGTTGCGGTTACAATACCTACTCTTTGGAGAAATATTAGGCATGAATAAAATGATTACAAATAACAAACGAACAAATGTAACACCTACAAGTTACTGCTATGCTATTATTTCAATGTGGGTTAGCGAGAAACTGTACTTAAACACTTCCTTTGATTACGCTTTTGTATCCAATGCATCGTAGAAGCGAACAAATGATAAAGAGAATGATTTATCGACAGTTAGCCACCGGTACGGCGACGGCGCCCAGAGAGCAATTTACGCCGCCGCAAAAAAGACCACTGTTTGAAGCAGTAGCAGAACATTTCAGTGCACGACTGTTCCCAATCATTATGTTTATTGCTTTTTTATCAACTAACGGTTGTTTAATATGCGTGTGAATCAATTTTATACGCAAAAGAAAGAAAGGAATGCTAGCTCATCAAAGATTCTCAACTTTGTTTACTATTGTCATCGCAGCTACTAGTTCAATTATATGAATGTACGTAAAGAAATTTCTCGATAATCATATCAAGATAAGTAGCTACTACGTAATTTTTTATCGATCATCTTCTAATACATGTTCCTTTTAAAACGTGAAAGAAAGGGTCAGCTAAGACGCTGTAACAAAAGAAGCGACCTTGCCCTAGCTTTCGCCGTATGAACAAAGCGTTATATTAGATTGGCCGGTGAAAGCAGAACTCGTTAACTATCCCGATGATAATGCAGCACTTGATAACGATGCTATTACCGTCGTAATTGCCTTTCAGAACATAACCCATCTCACGCGAAGCATCATTGAGAGTGCTATTCTAGATCCAGGTCAACAATGCGCTTAGCGCGTATATGTACAAGTGTCGTATTCATTACTACTGGCGTGAATTACTTAACCGAAAAAGGTATATAAAAAGCAACTGCCATAATACATTTTATTACTATTTACTTTTAGTTTACATATGCGTTAATTTGTGTTTGTTGAATTAACTAGAAAAATTATAGAATTAGAAACAAGGGAGCTGAAGAGTCATTTAATTAACTTAGTTGTCTTGCCACCGAAGAGCTCACTCCGCTATATAAATGCAAGGCAAGCAAAACATATCTGGGTTAAAAGCTTAGCGATGTTCGTCTCGGGAACAATGACAGATAAAATCAACTCTCTGCATTCAGCCCTTGATATATGGGCGAGCTTGAAATGGTCAATTAAGATAAAATTTATTAAATTATATTCATAGTACGAACATAAATATGAAAATACTCTGCGGTTTATTTATAGTCTATTGCTCACTGACAATGCGGTAGTCTATCGCTCATTATTCCGCGGTGAAATCATAAAATTCATTGTATCTGTATTTATATTTTGTTTCCCCTACTTTGTTGTTATTCAGAATATAGGAAATTTTGGTGAAAATAAATGATTGTGGCAAGATACATGTTATATTATTGTTGCATTATCGTTATATTGTACTGTCTAAATAACCTATATTTTGTGGGCATATTTTGTGTTTTGAATCAATACATAATTAATTTAGTAACGTTTGTGATTGTAGAGAGTTTACTGGCTTTTATTAAAACAAAAAACAAACGCTTACGCGATTATCAAACAAAAACAATTTGACAAAGCTTTCTAAGTCTATACGATGTAAAGCAGGCGACACTAATCCCCTATATTATTGATTGCTTTTACATACTTAATGCGATTACAGACCTAGTGGTTTAAATGAGGGAAGGGTCGCTTCTGATATCGGATTTAATATAAAATTAATTAATAAAATAATTCATACTGCAGTCTAAATCATTATTTAAAGTATAAATAATATTAATTGCCATGTGGCAATCTTTAAGGCTATTATAGAGTCATGTACAAATTATGATTAAATAATGATTATTTGAAAAACTATTTAATAAAAACCCGTAGGGTTTTAATTTTCTGACATGTTAAATTATTTGATTATATTATAAAATTTTTGAAATAGCATGCTTGCTAATATCAGTTAATAAAACAATAGCAACAATTCTACCATTATATTATTTCCCAACATATACTCTCATACAGTCACATTAATAAAGACGTATATAATATTGAAGCGTGAAGTTAATTAGCGTTACTGATGAGTCTTTGTACCCGTGAATGGTGTGTTGATGAACAGTATCCGATGCACAATGGCAGTAACCGAGCATGCCGTCTAACTGTCACCTCAAGTGCCATGTGAAGTGATTACGATACATAAATCATTTTCTTGGAACAATGGCAATCGTGGCCGTTAACACCGAGTGAGTTTTCTTCATAGATGTTTGGATACAATGACAGTTTACAGTATAAAGACGTCAAACCAGTTATTTTTTATAGTCTGTAACGACCGCATACAGTTAAGCTTAATACGTTATTGTGAGTACTGAGAAAATATTCGTCGTGCCTTTAAAACTTAAGACACGGAAATATGCAATGATATGCTGTCCAGCTTTTTTAACATGAGTAAATGTAAATGATATTTACATTACCGATGCATTTAAAATATAAAATTAATAATAACTCGAAAAAACATTAAACATTCAGTTTAGTAAAACCTTGACATCCAACAGTGGCTAGCAAAATGTCCTTCTCCATAATTAGAAATTACGTAATATAAGGTAGATCAGTTGCCAAATGACCTTTAGTTATCCACGGGGTCGTGCCATAAAACTTTACTACCACTACAATGATATTATTGTTCCCCTTAATATATTTGTCGTACGCATACACACATGCATATATTATTGTGCAACAATGATGTCACCACACATTAAAGTTTTCAGTACTACGAAACAGTCAAAATCCTTTCCTGGAATTTGTTTTTATAAACCTCAGTCTGTTAGTCATCGTATTTCCCCTTGCACCAATTGGCCAATGTCGAGTTTTTGTCTAGTCGGTTAAATGTGGAGACGCGAACGACGGGGAGGTAGAAAACAAAAGTTTTCCTTGTTTTATTGAAAGTGGTGTTTCCCCTCGGCTTTCTAGGGCTAGACAAGTATCTGTCGGAGAAGGGCATTGTGCTGAAGTCACGAAATCAATGTCACACTCGACTACGAGACCAGCGACATACGTATAATGTATAATGAAGTCTGCCTTTCGCTATTCTTCAATCATTTCAATATACTTTATTTAGGGTCACTAAATTTCATTATTACTTTACAAATTGTGATGATGCATGTATTCAATTCTATAATTTTTCATAAATATTTCAATTTGAACAGGTTTGACGATGTTCGCCTTCGTATAAAAAATAGAAAATCCGTTGCATTTCACACCTGCGAAACCAAATTTCCTTCCGTTTTTGCACGTGCGTTTCAACGAAGAGCTTTGAACCGCCGCAATGGAAGCCCTTTCGGATCAAATGTTTTCAATTCAAGTCTGACCAAAATGAAAACAATAACGACTTTATTGAGGAACTCGAGCACATTATAGATAACCTTTGCCTTCAAATATTACACATTCTCCGTTATCGATTAAGAATTTGAAATATTTTGAAGTAAACTATTAGTAAATCTATTAGTGAGATGTGAGTTTAGTAGATACATATATAAGTACATGTATATGATTTTATATTTAGATACGCTATATAACTATATATCTCTTTGAAGTTTTTTGTTCGGCATAAGGTTGCTTATATGTATTTTTATTAATAATACAAAACTGAAGTTTGTTTGTTTAAAGTCTCTGGGAACGCTGATCCGATTGGAAATAATATTTTTTTGTTAGACCCTAAATGTAGACTATATAACATTATGCTACGGGAATGAAACCGCGCGGAACATAAAAATATACCGAGAAGAGAAAATAACCTTAGGAACGGGCTGTGTGCAAAATCGATCAATACTCTGGTTCAACAAACACTCTTAAATTCCGTAATACCTTGTTAGTAGTTCTAAAACTATTTGAGCCTACTTATGGGTGGCTTATTGTATAAGGTGGTCTACATCAGTGGCAATATATCACAATTTAATCAAACAAACGATTGGGGCGACCGGATTTATGTCAGACGCAATAGGCCGTGTCAAGTGGAGTTATTAAATTGAATTAAAACCATTAGTTTCGGCATTAACGATGACATATTAGGGCATATAATAAGCTATGATTCTTATTTGTAATAATAAAACGTTATTGTGGTTTAATACATTTATTGGATTTAGATGTAGACTATCAGATTTACAGGGCTAGTAAAAGTCAAAAGTCAAAATAAGAGCAGTAAAATTACACTGGAACGTTCGGTAAAGGTTTCTCTTTAAATATTGAAACATCGATTTGTTTAAAACCTCTACTGGGGTCGCAGTGCGGTCGTCAATAACCTATATGAAACTTGGCTCATGAACGCTGCAGGCATTTACTAATTTGTATCTATATCAGTACTTGATGTAATTTATTTAACTTAATCATGTTACCTCATTACGTCTATAAAGATTATTTCAATCCCACATAAGGTTATAATATTAAATGTTTTATCAATCGCATTAGCCTTGAATTATAGAATCGCTTAGCATAATCTTGAAACCGGTTCTTGATATTGTGTAAGAGAAACCGAGTACAAAGTAAAAAGTAAAATATAATTTTCCATTAAGGGAAACTTTTATTACAAGTAAACACAGCCAGACGAGGCCGCCTTTTCTATTTACTTTGAAAGTGTATCGGAATCTGAATCTCACCCTCTTGATTTACGCTCGATATAATATATTAGGGTAGATAAGACACGCAGTTCTATTTTCTTAAGATATTGTACGAATATATAAGTTAATGAAACTTTGTATATTACATTTGTTATAAAACATTAAGATACATAATCGTGAAATTATATCCTACCAATATTATAAATGCGAATGTTTGTGAGGATGTATGTATGTTTAGTACTCTTTCACGCAAAGACTACTAAACTTATTATGATGAAAAACATACTCAGTCCAATCGACCAATAGTCCACCCAACAAACGTCCCGGGGTCGCCACGGAATTAAAATCAACAAATAATCAGGTGTTAAAAGTAAAAACATCTAAATCTTCTAATGTAAACTGTATATTGTAATGATACAGAACAAAATGAAACTTATTTTTGCCAAAAGTGATAAGCGTTAAGTAATATCCATGAATTTTTACGTAAATGCAGTTTCGTAGTACAGTTTTTATGCAGGTAATACGGATAGAGGATCGATTTGCTTGGCGCCTCCTTGCTGCCGTCCACCCTCTGAATTTACAACCCACGTTGAATTGAAATGCAATTGGATTCACGGAAAAAATATTCTTCGATTACATTTTAAGAGCACAGAACTTAATAGTTTTGGTTCAATTTGGTAAAGCAGAGTAAATAAAGCAACACAGAGATGTCACAAAAGTTTAAAGATCGTATAAATGCAATAATATCACAACCCGATATTGTAAACGAATTTCCCACGCGAAGCTACCCTCGCTTCAAAGTAAAACGGTTTCAGTAATTTTGTCATGAAAATTGAGTTTGCAAGGGATTGCTCGAACACACTGGCTACAGCTTGTTTGTACGAACTTTTACCACAATTTCAACCTCCCTTGTTTATATTATTCAGTAAAATAACATTTTTTGTCCGCAGATTGCAATCATGAAGAGAACTAGAAATTACACGAGTGGGTGGTGGGTCTTGTTGGCGACAATTACATTAGCCGTCCCGGTGCTCAGTGAAGCTGGGGTTGGCCTATTCAATGCGAGACTCAAACAAATTGTCACATCCAGCACGCTCAAGTGGGCTAACTTTAAAAAGGAAGCCATGGAAAATTACGTCGTTGGTGCTGAATCGGAGAAAGGTACTTGACTGCTACTGATTTTTAATTTTTGTCCTAATTACAAAACTTATTAAAACAAACGAAAAATTGTACCATTCATTGTTTTTTAAACTGCATACGTTTATTGTATTCTATCACATGTTTATAATTAACTTTACGTTTAAAATTTTTTGTCATAATAAATATCATATTGTAACTCGTTTGTTTTTTCTAGGTCCGATTTACCTTTGTAGAACAAGACATGAAGGTGATATGTTACTCGGACAGTTGAGACCCGACTATACATCGTGCGCCGTTTCCGGTACTAAAAGTTACAACATCTTTGAAGTTATGGAGAATATTGAAAACGCTTCGTTAATCATTTGGAAACCTTGGTACAAATTTAATTCGAAACCGAGCGGCGCCGTAGCTGTGGACTCATCGTTTGATTCCACTTTTGTTGGCAGAATTAAAGGAGAGGGTGGTTTTTCGCACAACATTGGACGGATAAATTACGAAAGCACAGTGGGCGAATTGATTACATTTGACGAGAAAAACAATGAATTAGTAGAGCACACCGGGGAAATTTTAATAGAAGAGGAAGCGATCAGTTATAAGTTGGAAAATGTAGAGTTGGATTTGGATACACAACATGTGCGACAGACTGACCCGCAAATATTGGGGGAACGAATCTTACGAAACGACGACGATGTAGCCGCTACGGTTACTACTGAGATAGAGTACAAATTTAACTATACTCTGTCTTGGGGCCACGGACACGGTATTGCAATTGGTTTGAACACTACCATAGAAATGAGTGATGGGACCGTTTTTCCTCAAATTGAATGGGCGAATCCTTTTTCAGAGGAGAAAAAGGAATTGTTTAAATTGGAGATATTTTTGGAACCGGGAACAGCTTGTAATGTAACGTTCAGGGGCAATAATACTGACCGCGACGTACAATATACGGCTAAGTTAACGACATTCTACAAAGAAAACAACGCGCGTTCGAGACCAATGCGAGGAGAACGAATCGAAAATACCCTTGAGGTAGAAGCCATCTATGGAGAAATTTATTATATCGGAAATAATTCTTTGGTGCCAACAACAACAACCACTACGACTACTACAACCACGACAACTACTACAACAACGCTCGCGCCACCAATTTCGCCGTCAGTGGAGAAGAATGACATCGGCATGATTATGGATAGTAACAGCATATTAGAAGATAGTGGCGAGGACATGGTAAAAGGGCAGGAGAAGGAAGATAATATAAATAGGTCGGTCGTTGGTGGCTTGGGAAGCAATCCCAATAACGGTGCCGACATCAAAGTAATCTCCATTATATTGTGTATTCCAATGTTCGCGATGTTACTGTAAATTATATTAGAAAGTTTATATAGCTTCTTGTTGTAAATAAACAGAATTGATATATCGATAGAACAAACCATAACTATTGCTTCAAGTTAATAGATGTATTATGTGACATCATTTATTGGTCGCAATAACGGCTATGTAGTAACATTGTACATAAGTTGGTTTTTTAATACATTCCCGTTAAATATATTCATTCCACTTGTACGAAGAAGCCAAACACTTGAATGTAAATAGGTTTTGTATATAGTTAAGGTATGGAGGGTCGCAGAGCGACCTTGCTTTTCATGAAGGAGTTCGGATAACATCTCAAAAATGGGTTATCATTGTTACCAACATCCCGCTTTTTAAAGTGAATAAAAATTGATTTATTTATTTTAATTATTCTAAAAATAAGTGACTATAGAACAAAAAAAACTATTAAAGTTAACTAAAGAAATAAATATTAGCTACATTTATTTTAATTGACTTTTGAAAGTAGTACAAGATTTATTATAATTTGTCCTAATAATAAATGCCGTCAAGGTTTCTTTCTTTAACTGATGCACACAAAAAAATGTAACACCATTTCTGATACACTATTCGTGACATATCTTTGTAATACCTCCTTTTGTTTTTGTAACTCTTTTATTTGTTATTATTAGTTGTAGTATACAAAGAGTTTTATTTAGAAATAATTATATTATTACGTAGTTTATAGTATATGTAGATTAATTTATTTTCTTCTATTAGGAACTATTGTATATTTATTTATTTATCATAATCACTTTTGCTACAAATTATTGCTACATCTAAACAAACAAATAATTATAATATTATAAAGGTTAAATACCAAAGTAAATCCTTCCAATAGTACCACTCTATATTTAGATCCAATACCCAATTATGAAATGTATATCAAATTATATAATCAATGGAATAAGGTCTGTATAATACCCACATATTATTATATAAAGTAATGCTTAGCGATTTTTTGTATGTGTAAAGAAATGAATGATATTTTTGTATGAGCAAATAGCGTATGTAAGTAAGTAAAATCATTTCATGTATTTTATGTTTTTCATATTGTATTTTTATTACATTCAGTATTTCGTCATCATTTATCGTAGCTGTCCCGTACTTGCTAGGATCGGATTTCATCATGTTATAATTAGGAGTATAATCATTGTCCCACCTAGAATATCATTATTCCATAAGTGTTTAGAGTTAATATACAATTGTATTTAAAGAGTATTTGCCGCAGGTGTGTTTCAAGTTAAATTTTGCTTCAAACATTTTGTCTCGTTGTGTAATGTAATTTAAAGTAATATATTGAATATCCTTATTAGAATGACATTTTGACGTGAATTCTCGCTTTACGCTCCCTTAGATAGTAAAACTGTTTCTTAACTTTAAGATATTTGTTAATACTGTATAATTAGATATTATATCAATATGAATCTCATGACATCAATATTGTTTTGCAAAGCATAATTGTGATGTTCCATGTAAGTTTTGTTTTAAATCATTAAAGTGTAAACGAATCCAGTTTTTTATTTATATTCTTTTCTACATCCATTCTAATAGTTTCGAAACTTTAAATATAACTACTAATTTGAATGATTATAAGTTTAAATGTCAATATATACAGATATTTCCTAATTCAACTACAAGTGTGAATTTCGAGCTATGCCTAAACTAGGTTTCCCTAGCTTCCGATCGACATTAATTATTATTTAAATTATAAAAAAAAATAAATACAAGTAGTCAGTAAGCTTTTTTTTTCTTTAGTTGATTGACTATTACTAAGAAAGTGTTACTCGCAATTTCTGGACAAACTATAAGTCCTAAGAAAAATAAAATTTAAATAGAAATCTTCAAAAATTAAATTTTGATTGACTATTACTAAGAAAGTGTTACTCGCAATTTCTGGACAAACTATAAGTCCTAAGAAAAATAAAATTTAAAAATTATCTTGTTGTAGCGAAACCGGGTCCCCTTCATCCTAAATTAATGAGAATGTCTACCAAAGCACCATAATATTTACGAATTTCTAAAACTTTGCATTCATAATATATTAGCATACCATAAATTCACAGGGAAACCACTGAAATGTCACGTTCATGCGAACTTTCCAGAAAAGGTAGCGCACTGTAATGATAAAGACGACGGATAACTTTAATAAAATGGAAAGCCATTTAGTTTTCAGAAGAGAAGTAATATATTCCTATGCAGAATGAAAATCTTTTCTATCAAGCGTAATAAGATACAAGAGCATTTGTATACTTTTTATTATGAAAAGGAAATGATTTTAATCATTATGAAAGATTTGAAAATGACATAGGTTCCTCTCCTTGAACGTTAACGTGCACACGTACATTTTTATTTTTTATCAATTTGATAATCATCTTAAGTTTTTACTTTTGTATTTTAATGTCGATATTTATAAAGCATTATTCTAGAGATATCCATTTCTTGAACTCAGATTTTTTAAGCATGCTTTGAGTTTAAACTCGAAAGTACTCTGAACAACCTCAACGTACGTTTTAAAGATCTCAGAATTAAACTTTACTATTGCGAAGTACATGTTCAGCCTATCTGGAACGGGATTAAGATAGAGAACAGTGAACCGTTTTGATTCTTTTAAACAAGAACTAGACACGTGTGCAACGTACCGCTACCAAATCCCTATGTTCTATTACAGACATTATTTCGGAACAATCTATTATGTAGAATGGCTAATCAATTGTTGATGTTAACTTATAATATTTATGTTTATGTACTACTACAAGTAATGAGGATTCCGTAAAGATCACGACAATGACATTTGTCTAAACATAAAGGTAGAAGCGATCATAAAAATGACCTACTTTGTTTTGCTAAAGGTTAAAATGTATTTTTATGTGAATCTGTAAAATACGCAATAAATGAAACCTTTTGAAATAAGGTTGTGCGCAAATATACACTCGTATTATACAGCAAAAAAGTTTAGGAGTATTTATTGCATAATTTTAAATTCAGGACGCGATTTGTCTCCAATACAACGAACCCGGATTCAAATTAGGAATCTGAATAAATCTCGTAACAAATATTTAATACTCGTCACAAATAATAAACGAAGTGTGTAAGCCACATGTTAAGTTTTAAAGGAAAAACACAAAAATATCTATACAATTTTAATAATTAATTTTGAAAATACAACAGGAACAAGTAAACAAATAAATTTGACCAAATGTTGCATGCATATTGTATCAAAATTAAACATAATAATTCAACTTTTCCAAACTAAAAAGACATAAGAGTTCACGACTCTGACTTCTTTATTTGCGAGCAGGTGCTACAAACGATATTTGGTAGAAAAACAGCATCCATAAATATAACTGTTTATAAAAGTAACTATGTATTTTTTACTACAGAAACATGATCAAATTATTTTATCCAAAAGCTAGCTAAAGCTATTCTATCTAAAGGAATAGTTGGCCAAATTATTGCTTGAAGAACATATTATTAATTGAACATCATTTATCACGTATTCTGATATCAAATAATAATTTTAGTACGCCATTTAGATTTATGAGTCTCGCAAAAAACCTTCAGCGTATGAACAGTTTTTAAATTTGGGCACTCTAATTGGTAGATCATCAATCGTGAAATACATATCATAAAAGCAATAAATCTCTATTTACTAAAAAATAATAGCATACTCATAATATGTTTTTATAAACATGGATGTCTCCTTCAAAAACAGGATCAAGAAAAATTAAAACGTCGACAAATAAACATACATATAACCCTATCGCAAGTAACATACTGACTGCGGGGCGACGCTTCGGGGATTTGAGCATACAAAAATATTCTATGCCCTAGGCCATGTAGGGTATCTTTTCACGAGGCGCATTCAGTTCCCGAGGACATATTTTAGCAAAGACCAGCTCAAAGGAGGCTCTTTAATTATTCCCGGTGCATGAAGGGACGACTGTGGAAAGGGCCAGGAGGTTCTAAAGTTCCCTCGTCTGTTTACAAACGGTGCAATCAAACAAATCGACAACCCTTTCCGTTTTCGACCGGCAAGTGAAGATTTGAGTGTATAATTCTGTTCAACTTCATTAAGAGAAAAATTTTATGGTGTAAATTTCGTCTTGTTTTTTTTTGGTTGCTTCGTAAAAAATACAATATGCGTAGAAGTTGTTTTGTAAGAAAGATACATAAGTAAAGATAAGGAGCCTCTTTAGGGCCAATTCATACGGACACAAAAACCAGCGGAAATATCGAAAAATGCTGAAGAGCTGTAAACAACAATAAACGTAAAATAAGATAAAATTTAGGATCAATACATTTAGGAAAAAAAAACACTCCAACAATAAAACTCTTAAGTCCAATTGAATCAATAAACTCTTGGGTTACTAAATATTAATATACTCAATTTAATATCAATATAAAATACCCAATTATTTTCCATTTATAAAAAAATAAATCAACACGCAAAATATAATTTAAGAAAAAAAAACAAAAAGGGAATTCCGGGCTCGTCCGGGATTTGAACCCGGGACCTCTCGCACCCTAAGCGAAAATCATACCCCTAGACCAACGAGCCGGTTGAGAAACGAATCGAAAGTATAGTACAGTACTTCAGTAATAATTTCACACACTTATTATTAAAAAAAATCCTGAATAGTTCATAGCTTCCTCCGATATTAATTTTAAAAATGTAAATTTTCAAACAATATTTAATTGCAAAGTATATCGTAACGATACTTGCTAATACAGCGTTATTGCATAAAAAATCTTAAAATAAAATTGACTTATAATTTCACAAAATACTAGTGCACCTTGAAGGCCAACGTTTCGAAGTACAATTATGGTTCATCAGGTCAACCAAACATCAGTCAGGTTGACAAAAAAAATATATCAATAAAATACGAATAACTCAACTGTGTAAATTAATAGAAAATTCATAAAAATATAAAATTATCTTCAATGACAGATGATAAAATTCAAAACGAGAAGCGGGCTCGTCCGGGATTTGAACCCGGGACCTCTCGCACCCAAAGCGAGAATCATACCCCTAGACCAACGAGCCACACTTTCTACGATTGAATTTTGTAATCTTATTTATTTTAACGTTATTTATATGCTACGTACTTGAGATTTTATTAAGTTTATACGCTATTATTTCTGACTTCGTTTGAGCAAGATTTCATACCCAAATAATATGGTTAATTTTGTTGGCTATGCTTTTATCGAATGTTTCAAATTTCTTTTTGACAAGTCACAAGAAGCTTGTTTTATTAGGAAATTATTTCATCGATATTCATTTTATTTCATGATACATCATTCATTCTAACAATATTATCAAGTCATCTATTATAAAATATTTGTGAGTATATATCTCATAATGAAATTCATTGGAACAGGAATGTTTCCATACAAATGATGATTCTGTTCAATAAACAAGTGACGCGCAAGGTGCAATGTGACCTCCGAATTAAAATCGCGTATGTCATCATTCACACTTGACTCAATAATAGGCACAATATAAAGACCTCTAAAACTCAATCATTTAGTTGGGTATATCATGTATCAGATCGTATTTAAAAAGAGTTAATATAAGTAATGTAATTTATAGGCTTTCAATACTTTAATTCTTTTCGAAACGTTACACCATATCAACTTTGATATAGGTGTCTTAATAAGTATATCAGAATCTTTTTTTTGACAATTTTCTATTCTTACGTCTTTTATCACAAATGCTGCTTGATGCAGTTATTGATACTAAAAATGTTAATTTAATTTATAGTAAACAATCGTTTAACAAATGCGCATTAGAATTTAAAACCCGTTGCGTACGAGATAAAATATAATATGTTGACAGGCAGACATATAAGGAACGTGAGAAGTATTTAAATGTTTTACTGTAGGTTAATCTGAACATTTAAATTTATATTACATTTTCTCAGTACATTTTCTAGTGCATGCATCTCTGCTCACGACGTCTTGGATGGCAAAATGGACTATACGACAAGGTATAATTAAAGATCGTTGGGGTCACCAATAAAAACTATATGCGAATAATTGATTGTTAGCAAGATAATATTATATCAGTAGAGTTGGTACGCTCAAAGTCATATTTGGAGATGTATAATAGAAGAGAATTTTTCAATTATGCTTAGTTATTAAAAATAAATCACAAGAAACTATTCTTGGTTTCTTGTGATTTTCTACTCGACAAAAACTTTTACTACTTTTCAAAAATAACTCACTAAAATTTTCTTTTACATAACACTTGAGAGCTTTAAATCAGTGTTCTTCGTAATAAGATTTCAATTCAGAAATTAAATATTATTACATAATTATGAAGTATTTGCAACATCAAAATATATGTGCAACACTTAAACGGATAATCTCGAATGTTCTTCGTACCAGACAAGTGAGACAAGTCTGAGCTAGAGTAATTGCTACATTATTCAATAGGAAACAGTGCACAAGGAAGGAGACACTACGAAATCCTGTACCTCTTCAAAGTGGATGAATGATGCAAAATATTAGCAAAACGATTCGACGCTTCCAGTTTGTGTTGTTCTTTTTTATGCATTCAGGACGATATGTGTACTTGAAAAAGGTTATTCGAAACAGACTTTCGATTGTTGTTTTACGATTTTCCAGTATAATAATAGTTTCGTATACTTTACACAGATTGAGGGTTAATATTAATATATTGTAATCAAACATCAGGTGAATTAGATTATAGGATATAATTTGGATTTTGGAGACACCAACATCATACACGAAATAATTTAGTTATATGACAGTTAAAATAAACTGTAGCATAGTAATACTAGTCTTTCTAGCAACCTGCACCACTAACATCACTGTATGGAAACCCTGCCACTATTGAACTGGTGAAAAGCAGATGTGATAATTAATAAAACTATAATTTTACACTCCACAGTAATATTTTATATTGATTTCTTAAGTAGTCAGAATTTTAATGAAAAAAATAAATATTATAAACGGTTTTTTTTACATATAATTGCGCCATCTATAAATTTAATATTGAATTACGTTGTAGTCATGATTTATAGTAGTTTGACTACTCGTCAATAGATGGCGCTGCAAAAAACCTGATATAACCCCTCCATGTAAAAACTTTTATAAAAAAAATTGTTAAAACCTAACTTATTAAGTTGAAGATGGTGATCAACATTCAATTAAGAAATTTATTTTTAAAACAAACAGTTAAAGATTATTCATATTCAATGAATAACAAATTTAATTTATACCATAATATCTTTTTTTGTTACTATTGCATAAGAGATGTCACTGCAATTAACAAATAATAAAATCAATGCAATAAAAATGAGTAAAGAACTGTTTAATTCTTGTTAAATCTACAACTTACCCATAACACCAAGTTGCTGTGGTGACAAAGGAGCTGCATCTCCTGCACCAGATCCAATTGATCCAGACGCCATTGAAAGCCTCTCGCTAAAACCCAAAGGGCTACTTCTACCACCACTGCTTGCCACCGAACCCATTCCTACAAGAATTATATTGGTTTTATTAAAGCAATAGTGGCTAAAAATAAACCTTAGATACTTATGCCCTTAATCTTACCTCCATTAGGACTTCTCATTCTTGATAATCTTTTATTAATAGCTCGTTGAATTCTTGGATTGAGAAGTGGTTTTGCTCTTCTTCTTGCTAAATACCTAGATAACACTCCCACTACAACTGCACTAGTACCAACTACACCAATACTCCACAGTATAACCTGAAAAATCAAATAGGTAATTATTTTTTTATGGATTTTTTTTTAAATTAATTCTGTTATTGGTATTTCTGGCTTTTAATCCACATACAAAGTTGTTATGCAATGCATATTTATTAACAACTAGTTAAACATTAATAATATGACCCAATAAAATATGAATTTAATTATTAAAATAAATATGCATTAATGATGACGACAACGATAGTTAAATCAAATATAAAATGATATATAATTCATAAATTTTTATAAGAATAATCATTGTAACCTTCTGTGAAGTGGTGAGTTGAAATCTAAATGACATTGCTTGTTGAAATTGTTTTATTTTGTCCAACATTGGACTAGCTTGTATAATATGCTGCATTTTGAAGGATTCCGAATAAAAGTATAATTGTTGTTATTAATTCTTATATTATAATGTTTTACATATGATTAAGGTTAGATGATAAACTGTCGAACATCCAATCTTGATAAACAATATCATGTAATTTTAAAAATAGTACTATTTTATCAACACTAATATTTTACAAAATTTTAAATTTAATTAACATTATTTATATATATTTCGCACACTCCGTGTTTACTTAAATTTCCCGGAGTAGTCAGACTGACATTTTCATGCCATTTGACATTGACAAATTGTTAAGCGTACAGATAATATATTTATTTATTTATTAGCCATACCATTAAACAGAATATGTATATAATAAATTAGTAAGTAATCTACAGATTAAAGAAAACCCAAATATGCGGTAACGTTTTTTGCAATATTCGTAAAAACAAACAAATATTTATTACTATTATTACTATTTCGAAAAATATGCTTTTCTAGTTACTAAAAGCCTCATAATATTTTACTATTAAAAATCATAGTTGCAGCCATGTGATGAAGATTACAATCGTTCAAAGTTTCAATCCATATACCAAACAATACCATATACCAACTTTTTGTTGGAATTATATTTAAAAACTTTTATCGAATTGCTTTTTAAACAAATAAAATTATAGGCGGGCTATTGTGGACGTCGCGTTTGTGTGAATTTGCAAATTATGGTTCTTCTTTGAGCGAACTTTGAGCTAATGGCATCACCCATCACTAGGAATTTGCCAATGTCCTGTATGTTTGGGAGAGTCCCTACTACTTTAAAAAATTTCAACAGCTTCTCTGATTTTGACCAGAATGTACAGACTTACATTTTTATTCCTACTGATTAAATTGCAGTTTGCATTCGTTTGACAGCGCATTCAAACTTAAATGTCAAATGAACGTCAAAACTCAGATGTCAAAATTGACGTATACTACATTCGTTTTATTTCAGTTTTGATAAACTAAAAAATAACAAAGATTTAAATATATAGTAAACCATTATATCGATCAAGGGTTCATATCTAACCTCTATTTTTAGGCTATGCAGAAATTTACAAAATCCGCAATTCACCTATTTGAACCAATAATGTCTGGTTGACAAAGAACGCAGGATACATAATAGCCATATTTTTATTTTATCGTTGAAATGGAAATAATACACGAATCTCTTAAGTTACAAACTCTTCAAATTGGTATTGAAGATTTACCTGATGAAGTCCTTGAATTTATCCTTGGATTTTTACCGCCATACAAAGACTTACAAAATTGTATGACTGTATGTAAAAGATGGTGTCATTGTGCTCAAAGTTAGTATTGCATTATGCTTTGAATTTGAAAAATTTGTTATTTTGAAAACGATATTTATTTGTTAATGACTAGTTTTTGCAATTGTCTATCTTTCTTGTTAAATAAATTACAATTTTTAAATTTCAGATGTTTTACGTAAAACGTCAATTAAATTAATCAAGGCTGTAGGGGAATTTAATGTTTTATGGAAAACTATTGCATCTGCTGATATTTTTCCTACTATCACCAAAAGATTCTCTCATGCAGCATGTGTTCTAGAAAATAATATGTATATATTTGGAGGATGCACAACAAATGCTACAGCATTTAATGATTTATGGAGGTTTGACTTGTCCCAAAGGCAATGGATAAGACCATTAGCAACAGGAACATACCCTGTGCCAAAAGCATATACCACAATGGTAAATTACAAAGACTGGTTGATAGTATTTGGTGGTTGGACATATCCTTCCTTTTCACAGTATTACCAAAATGTGACAATGTTCAATGATATACATTTTTACTGTGTTAATACAAATAAATGGACCCTCAGGTATACCAACAACCCTCCTCCACCAATGGCCGGCCACTCTGCATGTATCAGAGGTGATGAAATGATTGTGTTTGGTGGATTGGTTATGTCTGCAGCTCAAAATTTTCCAATTCAAATTCAGTGTTCCAATGATGTGTGGGTACTTGATTTTATAACATTTAGCTGGAGAAAACAGGCCACTACAAAACCAAGGCCATCACCCCGATATGCTCAATCTCTGATTAGTCTAGATAGTGACAGACTCATGCTTTTAGGAGGAGCACAGACTTTGCATAATAGATTTGTTTATAGTGACTGTTGGATTTTGACTATGAAAGGTCCCACTTGGACTTGGAAAGAAATTGCTGTTAAAAATAAAGAATGGGCATCTGCTAATCTTTGGTGTAATCCTGCATGCAAAGTTGGAGACAAAGTAGTTAGTTTAAGTAGAAGTAGAAATGGTTGGAATTCAGCAAAACCACTGGTGACTTCCGCAGTAAGATTATCTAATCTTGGTAGACCGGAAGGGGCGCCAGTTGCAGTAAGAGTTGAGCAAAGTCTCCAAAGGCCATTGGACAGAGATCAAAACATAAATGGCAGGCGTGGTGTATTGCCAAGGCAATTAATGAGAAGGCAGGGACAATTGAATCATCCTGTTGAACCAGTAGCTGGGCCAAGTAATAACCAAAATAGAAATGATCAAGTTCCTAATGCAGGTGTTGCTGTTGCTAGTTCTAGTCAAGAATCAAAGTTATCAGGTAGCAGTTTAGAACTCAATGTAAAAGATTCAACATTGCGAAGAAATAAAAACAAGGTTTGTAATTATTACTTTATTGCTATCAAATAAGTACTTTTTTTTAGTCTTCTTTTTAATATAATTTTCACTACATTTTTCGTTTTGATATAACATTATCTCTGTTATGAGATATAATTTTTTCTAATATGTTTTGAATAAGCATAGGGGAGTTTTACATTTTTAATGATTATTTCCTATTAAACTTTGAAATCTCATAGTCTATCAACATATGCTTTTATAAACTTCTTTATTTTTCCAGAATAAAGGATTGAAAATTGTTCGCCAGCTACAGGAGGCTAATAAATATAGAATGGCTGCCTTTGCTTGTGATACTAGCTTCAATAACACACCACCAGAAAATGATCTAATCAATCAAAGACAAATTGCCCATTTAGATGCAGGAAATGTGCAGGAAGAGCAGCCAGCAAATGAACCCCAAAAGCCAGCAGTAAAGAAAATCAAACGAAATACTTTAACTATACATGTATTAGACATTTCAACAGTAGTGAGTGGAAATTCTATGAACTATGTATCCTGGTTGTGTCCACGTTTAGGTGAGATGAATGGAGCACCTGAGGAGTTAGTCATGTATTCATTGGTTAAGGGAAACGGTGAATTGATCATGTTTGGTGGTGTGCGCAACGACATTAATATTTTAAATGACACAGAACGACAAAATATGTATTCAAATTCATTACATTTTATAACACCTCCCAGAGATATAATATGAGAAGTATTTTTGTGCCATTGATTTATTTTATCTCAAATTGTAATAATATCACTCATTTGCTAAACTGATATTACAGCAACAATCATGTTAATAATGTTAACAATGTGAGACAATATGTTAAAATGTGAAACATTAAAATATCAAACTAATAACAAATTATTGCTTTCTTTTTTGCTATTAAGTCAGGAAAATATGAGTCATGGTACAGCCACATGATACATTTATATTATCCCATTTGGACAACGATAAATGTACATAATTAAAAGAAATTGATATTAGTCTTGTATACTAATAGGTACATAGAAAAGTACAAAAAAGTGTCATTGAAGAAATTGTTATCATTCAGATCTTGTTCTAACCAGCATATCATTTTCAAAAACATATGCTGTTTAGTTAAGTCACAGCCAGCCTAGTTACCTGAAGGGCAATTCCGTTGAATTCGCACTTCCGTACTAATATTATAAATGCAAAAAGTAACTCTGTCTAGATATCTGTCTCTTCTTCACGCTTAACCATTGAATGGATAGATGGATAGATTAAATGAAATTTTGTACCAATATAGTTTGAAACCCAAAAAGGACATAGGAAACTTTTTATCACTAAAAACTACGCGAATGACAGCTAGTTTAATATAAATTTGTAAAATACTTAAGTTATGACCTGACCTGAGTCTTCAGATGCATAAGTCTTCTTTGTATATTTGCATAATAAAGTAATATTGGTAAAAATGTGAGGCTTTCTTCATATGACTTGTATTAATATTGATTAATCTAAATGTGAACCATACTTTTCAATAGTATTAACTGTAAAATATAAATGTTCTATTTTGTTTTATATTTGATTGCATAATATTTTTTATGAGTTTTAAACTTACCTGCATGAATGTTCTGTGATTATATTGTAAATATATTAACAAGTTTGATTGTGAAATGTGTATGATATGTAAAAATTATTATAAACTAATTGAAAGAAAACATGTCTTATTCTTTGATTTATTTTGTATTTTTATATATAAAATAATAATTATTGCTTTTCAGGCAACAGACCACCAAACACAGCAGCTGGTATCTCTTTCTTCTCAACAGGTGCTATTTCGTTTTCATCATCCTCACCACTGTTTTCTGAGTCTTCATCAATGTCTATTTCATCTGGATTGACAACCTTGTCAGAACTATCTTTGAGACCTTGAGTCTCTCCCCTAACAAACAAGATATTGCCCTTGCTTTGAACTGCCATTTCAGCTGCCTTGGCTTCCAACATTCGCATCCCATCTTTCATTCCTGGAGCTAAATCGGAAACTGTTCCAGCTGCTTGTGCTGCAGAACTAAGCATTTGTGCTGACATCATGTTGACTTGAGTATTATATGTGGCTTGAACACTTCTCTTTATTCTAAGCATCTCTCTCATAGTATCTTCATTGCCATGCCTGACTTCAAATTCTTTCCAAGTATTCCAGAAATCTGCAGTGATTCTAGGATCACACATTTGGCTACAATGGGCATATATGGCTCTTGCTCTATCAATTTCACCGAGACGAGTTTCCATCTCAGCAAAACGGATACACATTTCTCTTGCATTTTCTTCTGATAAAGATTCAATTGCTTTTTCATATATTTGTCTGGTTTTTGGAACACCATAAATTTCTGCAGCTTTCTTTATATAGATGTTAAACATTTCAAACATCTGTTCTGGAAGAACTGCTGTGGTAGCCCGCTCATACACTGACATAGCATGTCTTGCAAGTCCATGTTCTTCTTCTAATTTGGCATACAGTAAAAATATAGACTTAGCAAATTCAGGAGGACAATGTTCTAAACATTGTTCAAATAGATCTCTGGCTCTTTCAAGTTTACTGCCCCCATATCTCTTTAAAAATTTTGTCAAATATGTATTCCAAATATCATATACATTTGGCCATTTAAAGAGTGCAATTCCCTTTTCGTATGCTCTAAATGCTTCTTCAAAGTAATTGTGTTCTTCAAGAAATAGACCATAATTGATAATAATCTGTGGAGTTGCTATTTTTAGGTCAATAATATGATCATAAACTGCTTTGCATGATTTATAGGTGCCAAAGCTTTCTTCCAAATCTGCATACATTGACCAAACTTTCAAAGATTTATAAAGACGCATTTGTACGGTTTCATTTTCGTCATGGTATGCCACTTTTCTACTTGGTAGAACAGTAGCCCTTTGCATTAATTTTAATGCTTCTTCATAATTCTCATGTCGTATTTCCATTTCTGCCCACTCACACCAGACAGAGGCTAAATCATCCACCTTTACATACATCACTTGAGTTGCTTTTTCAAAAATTAATCTCGCATCTTCAATTTGATCATTATTTTCATAAAACTTGGCAAAACCTACCCACAATGTATGTAATTTACCAACTGCCAGTTTAGGATCAACAGTTTGAACAGCCTCAGTATAAGTGTCAATAATTTCATGAGGTTTTCCTTCATAAAGTTTGACTCTTTTGTGCCATTCTGCTACATTGTGTGGATTTTGTCTTAACAGTACAGAATTCAAGAGTAACAATCTTCTTTCCATCAAATATTCAAACCTAGCTAGTCTTAATTCTAAATCAATATCTTCATCCTCACTCGGATTAGGTTTCTTTGCAACCTCTTCCATTTTTTTACTTAAACTAAGTTCTTCAAATTGGGCATATGCATCAAATACTTGGGTAAAGTCACGAACAGTTGTAACAGTTTGAATGGCTTCTTCATATATATCTCTGGCTCTTTCAAAAAGGCCACTTCTTACATAATAATCTGCCAGTGAGTTCCATAAATGACCAAGCTGGTCGGTGTATCTTCTTAATCCTCCTCTTATAATTGCATCAACATTAAGAGAATGAATTTTGTCAGGGTTTTTTGAAATTAGTTCACATAATTCATTCCAAAGTTGGTGATTGGACTTTCCATGCTTTGATTGAAAGTTTTCATTATTCACTATTTGAGCAAGTTTCACAGCAGCTTCATCTAGTTTATCAATAGATATTAAATAATCAATATATTCTTCAGTATCTTCCGGACTTAGTTTAAGATATCGCCTGAAGACTCTTACTGCTGTTTCTGGAATGTCATGTTTTTTTAAGAAACTCAAATAAAGTGGCCAAATTCGATGGTGTTGTGTTATAGGTAAAGCTCGTAGTGCACTGTCTAAAGCCTTTCTTGTAGCAGTTATCTTACACTGATCAGTCAAAAATGTACAGTAATCCATCCATATCCTTGGCATTTTATGCATAAATACTAAAGATCTTTCAAAGCAATTATTGACATCTTCATAGGCTGGGTCTGTAATGCACTTTCCCCTAATTTGTGCTCTCCTTAATTTTAAGTAATTGTACCATAATTTAAAGCTTCCAGGGAGCTCCTTTAATGCTCTTTCATAAATAAGATTTATTTCTTGTTTTGGTGCAGCTTTCTTATGCTCAATATATCGAAGCCAGTGTTTTACTGAAAAGGGATTTCTTAGGATTTCCTCTTCATATGGAAGATCTTCTTCACTCTGTCAAATACAAAACAATAATTAGTTGTGCATAACAAATCATATATATTTGAAGGTAAGTTCATGGTAACTTAAAATATGTTAAGCCAATGTTACTTGGGTATTAATATCAATATCAGCATTACTTACGAAAAATATATCGGATTCCTTTCCATCCAGTAATGGCATATTGAATATTGTAGTTCTTGTTGAATTAAAATATTTATTTCTTTAATACGAGAATATTATATTTATAATTAGATTTAAATATCGGGTCTGCCCTGTGATTTTACACAAGGTAGCATCAACAAAATCGAGATTTAGAACTAAATTCGAAATTTTTTACCAAATTGACAATTGACACCGCATTGACATTGGACACTGAATCACAGAAGACGCGGTAGATTCTGGCACAGATAATTAATTTATACATAATTTAGTCACTATTCGGTGTGTTATTGTTATTTTTTAAGTCCTGTCAATAGAAAAATTAAGTGAAATTTTATTTCAGTATATAACAATGTTTTAATGAAATTGGAGATCCTTCTCCTCATCTCTCTTTTAAATAAATCAATCATCATGCGATTAAAGTATCAATTGCTATAGTTTTTGCTCCATATACAGTACATTTACGCTTTCATAAAAAAACAAATAGTAGTTTCTATTATTGTTATAGATAAATGATGAACGTCTTTAAAGTCACATTGCATGAAAAGAATAAAAGAGTCTGTATACAATTACAAATGTCATGTAATCGGTAACGACTGTCACTTGTCATTATTTCAAAATGCAATATGGACTTTTAGCGTTCTCAATTAATTTTAATTTTTGCGAATTAATATATTTTTGTTGAGTAAAGTATTAAGTAAATTAAATTAAAGTGAATACTTCCTATATCCAAATTCAATTCCAATAATATTTATACCTTTGGTGAATATTTGCGGTATCATAAATACATTTAGTAATTTGTGTTTGTGATGAATTTTAATTCCCATATTCGGTGTACTGTAGTTTTTAATAAGACAAATGTTTTTCAATTATAATGTCAAAACAAGGAAAAAGGAAAATTACTGTTGAATTACCAAAAACAAAAGATTTATCGAATAGACCAAGTGTTTTCGAGCGTCTCGGTACGAAAAAGGCTTCTGGTTCAAGTGGAAAAAAAGCTGCTGAATATTGTCGGCAGTGGGCTCAACACGGTAGTTGTGCATACGGTAAAAGTTGTAAATTTGCTACAACGCATACCCTTATAAGTCCTTCTAAACAAAGAGCGGCTATTAAAGATGGTGATCAAAAACGATTGTTAAAAGACGACCCTAAAAGTCGACTGCATTCAACCATTGTTGTAAGAACGGGTCGCAGCCCCGACGGAGAAATTGATAATTGGGACCAAAATGATTTGGAATATGCTGACACAGATGTTCTTGAAAAAAGGCGGCAACAGCTGCAACGTGAATTAGAATTACAAATGAAAATGGACTCTAACAAAGATATGGGTAAAGAAAAGAAAAAGGTTGTGTCCAGTTCATCATCATCTAGAAGTTCTAGCAGTTCAAGTGTGTCTTCATCTTCTTCTGATGGTAGTTCTTCATCCTCTTCATCTTGCAGGTAAAATATAATATAGACTGAACTGCTCTTGCAGTTTTTTTAATTTCTACAAAAAACATGAGACCTTCATATCTATTCATTTATGAGTTTATGAGTAAGTAATAAGTATGACCCCTGTGGCAACAGGTACCTGTTGGTACCCCTGTAGAATACATGTGTTGCTCCATTTCTACCAGTGGGTGTTGTAAGAGAGGATAGAGACAGCCTTCCGAATCGGTGGTAAATAAAAAAAATAATATTATTATGTAAATGTATATGACGTTCTAAAAGCGCCTCACAAGAAGCACTTTTAGAGCGTCAGATTGAGAATAGAGGGTAATCCTCTTGCATAACATCTTCAGAAATAAAAGAGCTAAGCTTTGCATAAATGAGGGAAGGCCCAAAAGCCTGTATTCCCATTCTATTCCTCTCCCATTCTGTTCTCCTTTCACAATATCCCATCAAGTTTAAAGGTAACTGAATTTAGCCAAATCATTATACTTGAGTAAGACTTCCTTGGCCTGCATAGTGTGTCCAAACCCTTAATCGTTAAATATACCTAACCCTTAAATATTTACAGTATCCAAATTTGTTAGTGGAATTTAAGATTAGTATATAAATTTCCACCAGCTGCATAGCTGTTATTTTTAAAGGTATGCTTTAGCAGTTTCCATCCCTGGCTGCGGCATAAAAAAATGAAAGAAATTGTTTATATTAAATTGTTAATTGTTAATGATATTAAGTTGTTAAACAATACTTCTTGTAAATGTTCTTAGTGAAGTAGCATTAGCCTATATATTCATGATCAGTAACCATATTTATCAGTATGTAGTCACTTTATACATAGACCTAAGAGGGTGCATTCCAAAATCATGCATTTTCATGTTTTTCAAAGGCTGTAAAATTTTGCAAAATATTATAATGATATTATTATGGTTATAGAAAGATCAAATCTTGATTTAGTGCACTATGGAGTTATTTCATTAAATATTGACAGTTTTTCAAAACTTAGGCAATCTCAGCATAGTATTTCAGGAAAATTCATGTCAGCACTATCTTACATAGCAAATTGAACCATGATAGAAAAACAAAATCTATTATTTTATATTTACCAGTTTCGAGGGTTACTTTTGTATAAGACTGTGCATCTAGGATTTTTATATATCAATGGGTGCATGTAAAAGCATAAGCTCTAAACTCTACAATAATAATCCCATTTTATAAGTACTGATTGTTTATTTCACTGATTTAATTTAGGACTGTTATTAATAATACTTTTCTAATTACATAAAAAATTCAAAAGTGACAAGAAGTAAAAATTATAAATTTTGAAAGTGATTTGTTCATTGTTCTCAACAGAAGTGGCAAGGATTGGCTTTCATGACTTTGTACCAACATGGGTTTGAAAGATATCTGGCAAAAATTGTGTTAAAAATTGCTACCACATTATGTAAAAGTTAAAGCACCCATTTTTTATTACCTTTAAGATAATTATCGATTTAACTAAGTTTCTTATTATAAGATGCAATGTATTGCACCAACTACGCTAATATGTATATTAAAATTTTATTTTATATTCTTTAAGGGATGCAAAGAAAAGGGCTAAAAAAGGAAAGTTGAAGAGAAATTCCAGTTCATCATCAGATGGTGACATACCAGCAAAAAAGAAATTAGTTAAAACAGATTCAGTAAAAAGAGACAAATCTGAAACTAAGAAAAGTACTGTTAAAAAGGATGACAGAGTACAGAAAAAGAATGAGGATAATAAAAAGAAAACTGTTACAAAAAAAGCCATTGGCAAGAAATCACTCTCACCTGGTAAAAAGTCTGGTGGAACGCCACCAATAAGTACCAAAAGTTTGCTATCTAAAGCTACATCAAAACATGGCAAATCTCCACCCCGAAAAGAAAGAAATCGTAGTGGATCCCCACAATCTACAAGGGAACGAGATAAGGAAAGGGAGCGTGGCAAAGAAAAAGATAAAGAAAAAGAAAGGGATAAAGAAAGAGAGCGAGTGCGAGCACGAAGTAGGTCACCAAAGAAGGCACGGTCTCGATCTCCACGTCGCCATGGCTCACATCCAAAAGATCCTAGACGAAAAGAAAGTGTCGAACGAAGTAGGCCTGTGTCCCCGAAAAAACAAACACGTAGGGAAGGCAGTGCTGAACGACACAAAAAACGCTCAGCGAGTAGGGATCGCGATCGTCGTAGGTCAGCTGAAAGGAAAAAGGAAAAACATGAAGATAAAGAAAGACACGATAGAAAAGATAGAGGTCGCGATCGTAATAAGGATCCTAAAAGAGATGATAAGCGTCGTGGTAGAGACCGAGGGTTGGGTAGTGGACGATCTGACAAAGGTCTAGAAAAACCAAATAAGCCTATGCAAAGATTGCTTCCTCGTCCCGAAGAGCGCCTGGCTGCGTTGGCGGCTATATCTAATAGAGCTCTAGAAACGGACAAAAGTGCATCTGGTTCAAAAGATCGGCAAGACGCGCATTCTGAAAGAGGAGCACGCAAACAAGACAGAATTGAAAGGGATAGATCCATTAAACGTGATAGAATGGATAGCATGGATAGAGAGCAAGGCGATTACGACATGGATCGGCAATATGACCATGGTCATAATATGGACTATGATAGAATGGATGATCGTTATGGAAGTATGCCTCGGGACAGTGAACGATCTCCAGGGTACATACAAGGAAGAGACAGACATTATGATCCAGGTTACGATATGCCTGGACCCTCAAGAGGATATCCCGAAGACGATGATAGAATGTACGGTGAACCAATGGGAGATTCTCGAGGTGTAGATATGGGTATAGTATACCTACTTGATGTTATAAATAATGAATACTTAATGTGTTTACCTTACATATATTGAATGAATTGTTTAAAGGTTACGACGATAGACGCCATCGCGATCATTCATGGGAAAGACGGTCTGGTTCATTAGACCGTGAACGCGGTTATTTACACCACAAAGAATGGGATAATGAGGATTATCGTGGTTCAGGTGACTGGGGAAGAGACAGGCATTGGCCAATGCACGAGTCTCAGGTAATTCAGTATGAGATTGTTTGATATCTGACAGGCTTTTTTAACAAGAAAATATATTTTCTTTTACTTTAGGTTGCTTTATATTACGAGAATGTTTATTGGAATGAGCTTATAGATTATAGAAAAAGTAAAGAACCTGCCTGCCTTATCCTATCCCATATTTTTCTTGGATGTCTCAGTCCTCACAATGGTATGAAAATAAATATATTAATATTTTTTCAATCGTAATACATAATGATACATTGTTTTCTTATTTATAGATGAGCGAATGGGGTGACAAAGACCAAGATGTAGAAGGTTGGCGCCATAGAGGTCATCCGGGCGCACATCGTAATCGAATGCATGGTATAGCCCCAGAAATGATAACGTTTTAAGTCTTTTTTTGTCTGAATTGAATATAAATATGTACAATTATATTTAAATCAAAATCAAATTCCATTTTCTTATTCTCCATGAATATAATTACAGATGATTACAATCGTGGAATGAGACTGGATCATGGACGGAATGAAAACAGCAAACGAAGGGGACAACGAAACGAAACGGAGGCTGTTTCGAAAGATACTCCTGCTCAAGCACCAGCAGCGTCGCACGAGGAAACTGAAGTTGACGACAAACCCATACCAGATGATCTGAGTGAAATAAGCGATGATCCCGATGATATTTTGGAGCGTGATGATGTGAGTATTATCTATTTAATATCATAGGGTTTCTACTTTATATATTATTCTATATTCTATACAATATAAAACATATTGATCTGTAATAGATGCTGGATCAGACTGTTGATGAAGACAGCCAAACGGACAAAGTAGGAGAAGATGGTAAAACAAAATCTGAGGGTGGGGAGAAAGATGTACAGGTATATATTAAATACATAACTACTCTACATTTAAGATGGTTAAGAAAAATAAACATGTATGTGATGTTTATTTATAGGATACCAATGGTGCCTGCGAAGAGAAAGATTCTCAAGACGGTAAAGATGAAGATGACGTTGCTAATTTAGATTTTGAAGAAATCTCTGATGGGGAACTCGAGGAAGAAAAAACTAGAAGTAAGCAAAAAGTAGTCATGTTTTCGTAGCTTAAAATTGTTATTTTCTATAAATACTTTACTAAATACAGGAAAGTTTACTTTTATCTTTTTTAGTAAAAAAATGTTTCTTAATAATACTAAATGCTTATTTTTTGTTATTATTTAAGCGGGTCTTGGTGATGCACTGGGAGTCGATTGGGCCAGTCTTGTGGCTGATGTTAATCGACGAGAGCAAAAACCGCCAACAGGTGGCGCTCGCGACAGATGGAGGCCCGAACGAGTCCTGGCCCGCCTAGGCTTATCACTGAGTATGGCAGGAAAAGATAAAGTACAGAAAATATTGGAAAAGAATGGAGAGATTGTTAAAACAGAAAATGAATCACAGGAAAACTCGGAAGGGTCAACTTTACCAAATGGTAAACATGAAGAGCAAGAACCTGCATCAAGCAGACCTGATATTAATGATCTTCATCCAGTTGCATCCATTCAGGTATGTTTGTCTTGTTTTACAGTTTCTAATCATGGGATTGATTAATCAATATTGTGTAGTCTTGTATGTGTACCATAATAAAAATCATCTGGACATATCTATACTAATATTATACAGAGGAAAGATGTAATTTTGTTTGTTTGTTTGACATTATTGGACCGATTTAACCAAACAAAGTCTTTCTCCTTATAATAGTAATGTAGATAAAGAGGTTTGTTTTTCTGTATGGAATAGACTCCAAAACTACAGGATCAATTGGGATAAAATTTGCTACAGAGATTCTTTGAAACCCAAAGAAGGACATAGGTTAGGTTAGGTTTTTATCTCAATAATCCTACGGGAACGGGAAATTACCGCAATCCATTCCCGTGGGATTTCTGGGATTTAAATTATCCTTATCCTGATCTTAAGCTATATAATTCGTACGGAAAAACCCTACGAATTATCTGCCGAAATGGTCCAGCACAGCTATAAGTATTGTAACAAACCCGTCTTTGTTGTACATACATATAAGGATATTTAAAAATTTAAAAAAATATACAGGTCGCAATGGAGAAGAGAAAACGACAACGGGAAGTGCTCTTTGGCTTGGGATGCGAGATAACGCGTGGCCTCAGTGCCAGGCGTGATTTGGCTTTGCGGCGGTACTTGTGTCATCTACCGGCCGCAGAGCGCGCCGGCCAGGCCAGGGTCACCCCACAATCGTCGCTGTTCCAAGCAGCCAGAGCTTTACTCATGGAAGCTCCAGTGAGCGGCTGACAAAGACGCAGTCTTCCATACAGTGGCAGACTTTAAAAGAGAAGAAAAGTGTTGGGATCTCTGATTGATTTATTGGGAACTAGTTCATCAATGAAATCTGCAACTTTGTTGTAAAATTTAAAATTATAGTGAACATTTGACCAGTTTAAGCACAATATTTAGTTGTTAAGAAAAAATAGAATGCAGTGAAAAAGTATTTTATTAAATATTGGTTAGACTTGATACACTTATTTCGTAATATCATAGATACAGCATATTCATATATTTTAATTATATACTTTAGAAAAAATATCTTTAGGTAAGCTGCAGCTGGCGTTTCTGCATAGAAAGTATGCTATGCAATTCAAATGTATTAATTTTCTTCTAATAAAAATGACACATCTGTGCCAACATCATATTCATTTTTCTTTCCATTCCTGTAATTTCAAAAAGACCATTATGAGAAAGGTAGTTCACCTTTCAAGGATGTTAAGCAATTGTTAATTATAATTCTGTTGTAAGCTGCTAAATGAACAAAATATAATTTATGTATTTTATGTTATTACATTTAATTTTTGGTTTGAGATCTGCACAACTTAAGTGAAACCTATTACAATCATAATAGGAGAATTATACATATACATATTTGTAGATTTTTTTATCTTATATAAACTTACTTTTTAAATATCACTGCACCAGCTACTCCTTTCAGAACAAGGGAGTTTCCATTGACAGATAGAATTGAACCTTCTCTTAACCCCAGCACAGAATTTGCGTGTGGCATTTCCATGTACTCTCCAATTCTTTGGTCTCTAGTTTCCCCTTTATGGGTTTCACTCTCAACTTTATCAATGTAATGAGGATTAATATTAAATGGAACAATTCCAATTCCATCAAAAGTTGGAGGGTAAATAATTGGCATGTCATTTGTTGTGTGAATACTCTTTGTTGCCACATTTGTGCCAGCACTACTTCCCATGTAAGCTAGGCTTCCACTGTCAACATGTTCTCTTATAAGCTTCACCAGTTTCTTTTCATACAGTCTACTGAGTAATAGAAAAGTATTTCCTCCACCAACAAAGATGGCTTTTGCAGAATTTATAGCATCGGCAGGATCTTTATAAGTATGTAAGCCTTTCACAGAGAATCCCCATGGATCAATGACATCCTTTATTTTATTTGTATAACCATCAAAGTCATTTTGTGCATATGGCACAAAAATTAATTCACTTACATTGTTACTGAAAAAATAATTCCATTAACTAATGCTATAACTATTATTTTATTTTGGTTTTACACACATACAAAAATCCATAATAATTTTGACTGAATATGAATTGATTGAAATGAATTGATCATAATACTCTCATAGGCTCTGGATATAACCATAACAATAAGAATCAGATAAATATTATTGATAATCCAGGTTATATTAAATGAATAATATACCACCCAAATCTTTTTATTTAAAATTAATTGATTAGAATTAGATTAAATATATGTATTGCATGTTTATGTCACCAAAAATTATGATAATGAGCAGGTAAAAATTAAAGAGAATTTGTTATTTTCATATTAATAATGACATTTATTACTTCCTCTTTACTTACGTTTTTAAGAAATTAGTTATTTCTTGTTTCGCAAACTCTAATGTAGAATATCCATGGCAATTTGATGACGAGAGCAAAAGTGCTTGTCTCTTTGTTTGCATCGTATTATGCGATATTCCACGTACACAAACTAAAATACACTGCGATAAATAATATGAATATCGCATTTATGCTTTATCAATAGGTAACTAATCTTATTGTTTATCTGAATCTAGTTAATCCTCAATTTTAGTACCAAAATGAATTATATTGAAGTAACTTTTTTATTTACGTTGTCTGTAAGTGCACATAAATTATTATCTTCAATGCATAATAGTAATAATTATTTTAAAAATGATCTATCAGTTCTATAAAACTAAAAACAAGAGTGCACCGACCGCTGATTGCATATGTATGACATTTGACAGAACGATATTTCAAAAACAGCTGATTCAAGGGGAATGACATATGATATTTTTTCTGATGAAAAAAATAAGGCAAACAATCAGGCAATGCAAATATGAACTGACTTTAAAAGGCGTCAGAATTGGCGCGGTAGAAAATCACAAAAGTACGCCTCAAAGCAAATAAAGTGATGAATAAAAATCCATGCGATATTAATCACATTTATTATTATCATTATAATATTATATTAAATCAATAAACTAAAATCATTAATTTGAATACAGCACAAAAGCAAATATATTATATATTTACAAACTTGGCAACCACTTTATTTAGAGCTAGGCTTATCTAGAATTAAAAATCGTTCCTCATGAGGCTTCTCACACCCAGGGCCTAAGTATCGGTGCCGCAACTCTAGGTCTGGTGGCGACGATATGTCGCCTTGAAGAATATGGTAAGCTTGCTCGATAGTGCTTTCGATTTCTATCTTCAGGTCCTGAAATTTTTATTCGTATATTGGAATATGGTAAATTATTTTGCGGTACGTAGGTGTTTGTGTTTCGCCGGAATTAAATTTCTAAAATAATAATAGCTAAATATAGAACATTAATATTATACATATAAACCTTATGTCGCAAATTCATAATTAGCTTAGTTACAATATTTTTAAAAAGATATTTTAGGGAAAGTCTGAGCCTTTGGAATAATTTTTAAAACTTTCATTTACGCTAAAATAGTATGTAAAATGTTTTGAACGATTATAATCTACGTATCTACTTATCTTTAATGTTTTAGAGGCAGAGCTACATAGAACCTTACACCCTGATGCTTTATCTTGAATCTAATGGGGGTATGTTGCCAATACTCGCCATGCTTAGCAGGCGGGATGCGTAATCCTCACTCTCAAGGAGTGATCTGTGATGGTATTACTTCGAAAACGCTGTTGCACGTTTCCGGAAATAATAATTCCACCTTTTACGACACCCATGGTTGGATTTGGGGGGTGCTATTCTTAATCCGGCAGCACATGGTTAGGTATAACATCTAAGATATAATTTTAATGCTTTCGACATGTCTATTCTTAGTTATCGAAATCCCCTAAGGCCCTCATAAAAAATAGTTGAGGTCATAAAAAAGCTGGATGCTCAAAACATACGTCATATAATTCAGGGCAGCGACGGGCGCGCTCCGCTAACGACGCATGGAGATGGTACAGCAACAGGCCTCGCAAGTGCGCGTCTCCGAGACCCAGCGCTGCCAGCGTGCGCAGCGTGCTGCGGCAAAGGCTCTCTTTCAACGCCAACCGTGATTCCGATAGCTCTGCAGAAAAAGAAATGGCAATAAATATTATAACATCTGAATCAACAAAAACAAATTAATATGACAAGATATTATGATAAGAACATATTCGAATTTTTAACTAATGTAAATAGAAAACTGATAAGAGTATGTTGCGTTTAATTTAAGATTTCAGCAAAATGAAACACACAATTTTTTTGATTGATAAAGTAATATTGACGCTGTTTCAATACCTATGCATTAGTTAAAATAATTAGGTATATTTAAACATGGCCAAGGCCTTTGACTGCTTTACACAATGAAAACAATAAAACAAAATGTATGTTAATTTCACGCATACTTATTACGAAAACGTGCATTTTGAAAATTAAATATACTTAAACTGTTTAAGGTATAACAATATTCTTACGTATTAAATTAATGGATGGTTTATTTTCGTATACAAAGAAGAAAAAGGATTAGTGGTTGTTGCTTAAACATGTGTGTTTAAGTTTATTATTTCTTTGTTACTAGGTTTTAATTAATAAAATTATTTTATACGGCTTATTTCAAATATGCTACGTGTTACGTGTTATAACACCGATAGAATAATATATCATGCTCTCAACACTTTGCATCCTAAATAGATAACACGCATAGTTGGCAAAGTTTGTACGAACCTTTAATTGCAAAACTGTATACATACATATATTTAAAATTTAAAATATTTCTTTTATGTTTGACGTGTACGTATAGCTGTGAAGAAAATACGTGATCCATCAACACTACGATGCACTAATAACTGTTACTTCATTACGTACGCATGGGCGACAATTGCGTGAATGTTTAAGCTGCCAATTTTCTATTGATGTATTAGTTTGTACGTAATGTAGGGTCTAGTCACGTAATACTAACGGCACAGGTAAACCGATCCACCTGGTGACCACGTGGGGACGTGCGTTTTTTGCGGCGGCGCCCATGTCCACGACGTCGACAAGACAACTGCCTCAGGCGCAATTATCGTACTCGATTTTATTCACTTGTTGCGCAGTAACTGCTCGACGCAATGCACTGAACTCACAATGCCATTATGTGCATTTAAAATACGCGGTTATGCATTATATTATATGCATTCCTTCGTCGATACTAAACGTTATGGTATTGCGCATTGCAATGAGTGTGTATCTTTTCAAGATATGCTGTATAATATTATAATATATTAATTTTATTACGGACTTTTGTTTATATATAAAAATATAAAACAAATAATGTATCAATGTTATTTTTTTATTAAAATGTCTTAAAATTATTTGCCGGGCCAAATTTGTAATTAAAAGATAGTAGGTACAAAGTTGCATTAAAGCTAAAAGATTATTACTTTCATATTATAATAGTTAAACAGTTTGGTTGCTTGAATTTGAGATTGTTAAGCAGATAGATAAGTACGTTTGATGCAACGTGTTTTGTGACCTGAAAAGTCATCAACCGAGGCACAACAGATGTAAATTATAAATTATTCATTAAATTATCTATTACATTTTGTAATGCAGTGTTTTTTGGGCATTATTCCTATTTCTAGACGAAAAAAAAATAATAACAATAAGATGTTATTATATCATAGCTTAGTTTTTGGTAGGTAGTTGTGTTTCAGACAACGAGATTTTCATATGTTTTCATAAGACATACATCAAGAGTTATTTCCAGTGACATTTACTAACAAAAATACCCCAAAATACAATACTGTTTATATAAACAACGATATTAACCCTCAACTGTATTCACAGGTCAACGATCTGGAACGCTACGCATTTTCGTCACATTTCATCATATAAACAACGTTATACATGTATGTACATGGCATACATATTGTCAAATATATATACAGGAGTATCACTAAGTACGTAGAGGTAAGTCTTTACTCATAATATTATTTATTTTATCTACTTCTGAACAAAAACATTTTTGTATATTTATCATCACCATTGAAAATCAAATGCAATACAGATTCTGTCAAATACTTACTTATGTTTATCGTGTAGGTACTTCATATTAAGTATATCCTCTAAAAAAGGTAAT
This sequence comes from Phoebis sennae, assembly GCA_001586405.1. Taxonomy (NCBI): domain Eukaryota; kingdom Metazoa; phylum Arthropoda; class Insecta; order Lepidoptera; family Pieridae; genus Phoebis; species Phoebis sennae. Next base: position 246,520 of record LQNK01000039.1, on the reverse strand, counting down.
GGTGTGTTAGACATTGGCGGAATCTGCCCTCGAAGGGATTAGGAGTTTTATTATTAAACAAAAGATGATGATACACTACAGTCTGAATATTGGCTTAGATTCGATTTTGTTACATTTATCAAGATATTAGTTGTCGTATGTAAACAAGACCTTGACAAAACCGCATTATGCTCTAGAAATATTATACCTAACGATACTATGTTAAAACAATTTTACAGTGCTATTAATATTAGTGGCGTTCTGCTATCCCAGTTTTTAAAATAAGTAAACATTTATTTTATGCTTTAATGATTTGCCCTAAGAAGTAGGTAAGAACAACTAAATAAAAGAATTTCCAAATAGACAACATAAAACAACTTTAAAACAAAAGCACAACGAACAACACTGAATTAGTTATTACAAGATGTAAGTACGAGTATATGTATCATCAAATTATACCATTCATGGCCGATCCAGGACTAAATCCATTATTCATTGCCTGTCTTAATTTGATGTCCACGAATATATGATTAGAGGACGGGATAAAAAGGGATAATCTATCTAAAATACGCTCATCAATTTGTGTCAATTGTTTATCCAAATCTAAGGTACCAAGAAGACTTCCCAGAATACCGTGAAGGTAGTTCACTCGTTCGGCAGGTACAATTTCATTGCAGATGTTGCATGACCAGGAGGTATTGAGCTTAAGTGGTTGTTCAGGCAGAAGAATTCCAATACATGGCTTTTTGATGCATTTTAGGCCCGATAAAAATGTATTCATTTCAGTGGAGTCTGCACACCTTTGGCATTTGCACCAAAAATGTTTCGATTTAAATAGTTGATATCTTCGTATAGGAGTGCACCACAACAGTCCTGTATAACAACTTAATAGTTCCTGATCGACTTCGATATCGCGCGTCGCTATTACGGCCATTGTGTAATCTGTTCTAAAAATATTTCGTGTATTTGGTACGCAACTATGATTTAAAAACGACGACAAAGGATATAAGCCTCTTAATGGAATGCTGTTCTTGTTTGGGTTTGCTGAAATTCTGAATGAATTAGTCGCCAATATAGAATATGCAGTTTTCATGAAATGTTTGTCGTCTTCATTTAACTTGTACTCATGGCACATCGATTCCAATTCTTCAATAGAAGAATTACATTCACGTGTTTGAAATAATTGTAGAAGCTTTTTATTTTCGTCAGATAAAAATAAAAATCGAATGTAAATCAGGGCTTTAGAAAGTATTTTTGAACGTTCGTAATCTACTGGGATGTTATTTTCCCATTTCGAGATGACGTTAACACATTCATTAATATGATCGGGAGATTTTTTACATTTTTCAGAGCAAGTCAACATCGCACACATTTCACAAGGATTACAAGTGTCACTTACAATATAGCATACAGTGCAAAACATATCTCCAGCACGATCGCGTCTTGGACCAACAATTAGAGGTTTATTGACAAAAATTAACGTACCACTTTTGATGAACTTATTTGCAAAAATTCCTCTTCCGCCTAAATTCGATTTTTGTATTCGAAATATACTAGGGTCTATAGATTCGGTATCTTTACACATGTGCTGGTGAAGAGTGTCAAAGTAATCGTTACCGTTAGTCATTTTCGCGATGGGTTCCAGTATAAAGGAACGCGCGTCAAGTTTACTCCGATTGAATGGAATTGACTGACGGTATTCTGAGTAACGATGCCGATGGAAATAGATTGTTTTACTCGAAATAGCTCCTAGAATTACTTGTATGCGTAATATGGAGCACTCTTCGTGGAGTCCGAAAATGTAGGGTATTTACAATATCAGCTGTGCACTAATGAATAATTACAAAACTTGCGTCATACGAATATATATCACAATGTATGTATTAAGGCTTAAAAAATTATATGTTGAAAATTTACTTTTATATGAACGAAACGAATGCAAAGTTAGGTTCTGCTTTTCTGACTATAAGATTATCGAAACACTGCTTAAACTTTTAATATATTTTTATGGATTAAAGAACAGCCTAATGTAGATAATGAAAGACTCAATTATAGTCTTGTTTTCGTTGGGAATGGTCGAATATGTCTCGATAGGTCAAATGGCCGTATTTTCAAAGCGTTTTTTTTTAATTACTCAAATTTTTAAGATAATATCAATTAGAATTGTAAATCACAAAGTTTCCTGATAATACAGGTATGCTAGAGCCTATACTATCTTCAGTGTACACTAATGTATTCATACATATTATAAAATTAGCCTGCATCTATTTGTTAATGCATGCATGCGAGTGAGGCATGCATTAGCTAAGTGACATTTATATCTAAGCTGTTAGAACGATCAATAAAGATTTATAATGGAATATTTTTAGAACACTAGCTGATCCGCGCGGCTTTTCTCTCGTAGCATAATGTATAGCCTATAATATACATATAGCCTATAAAATATAGCCTATGCTACTCGTGGATAATGTAGCATTCGAATGGTGAAAGAATTTTTAAAATCGATCCAGTAGTTTTTGAGCCTTTTCATTACAACCAAACGAATAAACACAGTTTTCCTTTTAATAAGTTTAGTGTAGATTATGTAATAATATCAGAGAAGTATTCAAGAAAAATATATATGTTTAATTTAATAAGTACATGTTTGTGAATAATAATTAATATTGTTATTTGTTGTGAAACTTAAACGTTCTAATAATTATCATATGTATAATTTTAATACTAAATGTACTAAAACTGTATTCGCAATTACGACGAGAATAATATAAAAACTATTAAAATTAATACTTTTTCAACTTATTTTATCCACTGAAAATATATGACTCAATTCATGCTTATGTATTAAATATTTTTAAAAGATCGTTTAAATGACACCAGAAATTACAATAGATTTCTTTTTGTTTTGTTTTGCTTGATTTAATTTTAACCTTGTTAAATAACATAAAACGGCTATGAATTTTAAGGATATTTTTCAATAATATTAAACTAGAGGAACTATAACGTAATTTATTTTATGGAGGGCAAGGTTAAATAAAGATACCATATTTTATCCAAAATATTATCGAATCATATGTCAAAAGTTTTGATCTATCTAAGAAATGTTATCGTTGAATTGATAAAACACGTTTATTCATAGAGACGCTTATGTTTCTTGTTTATTTATACATAAAAATAATATAAAACTCACCATGCCACCTGAAGCCATCTATTTCTCCAAACTCCCATATAATGCGGCACTGCAAATCCACTGCTATTTGATTCGTTTTAGGGATGTATTTAAATAATCTGTTCAAGAAAAATGTTTCTAAATCTGCTACATTTTCAAAATCTAGTGATCCTAATAAACTTCCGAGGGCACTTTGTATAGCACAAATATTACTATTTGGAACTCGTAATTCACAACTTAAGCATCGCCAAGCTGAATTGGCATTTAACGGGTCAATAGGAAGTAAAAAACCTGAGCATGTAGATTCAAAACATTTAAGAGCCGCTAAAAATGTGCCTCTTTCGGTGGGATCAGCACAACGTTCGCATTGACACCAAAAGTGTTTCGTTTTAAATAAATGCAATCTCCTTGCAGGTGTTCCCCAAAGCAAGCCAGAGTAACAAGTGGTAAGTTCGGTGCCGGCTGGAATGGCTTTTACGGCTTTGATAATCATATGGTTTTCTCGATTAAAACTATATTTCGTATTCGGTGCGCAATTATGATTCATAAGCGCCGATACAGGGTACAAGCCACGCATACTCATGTGGTTGCTACCATAAGGAGTAGCTACTTGAAACGCATTTGCGTCAAGAATGTATGCAGTGTGCGACAAGAATTCCTCATCTGCTGATGAAATATCGAAATATTCTATCAAATCCCGTATTTCGCTTCCGTGTTGAGGTAAGGCATGAGACTGGAGGGCATTTAGTAGTTGCTTTTTGTCTTCATTTAGCAAAAATGCTCTTATAGCTGTAAGGCATCGTGACAACACTGTGTTGTCTACATTTTCAATTGGAACTTTGCTACTCCAACCGGAAATCAGTATACAATCGTCATAATGTGTAACACTGTTTTGACATTGTTTCGAGCATAATGTTAAACCACATTTTGTACACTGAAAAAGTGTATCGCTATCGATTTTCCCACAAATAGTACAACCTCTTTGAACGATAGTTCCGGATCGTGGACCGTATATTAGCGGATGATCCACAAACAACACTTCACCGGCCCTTATATCTTCTGTGGCGAAAAGGCCACGGCCGCTGATGTACGACTGGCCAATGGTCCATTTATTGGATTGATTCATATGTTTGCTTATCTGGATCTCATGGAGGTGCTCGTCCACTATTAGCGACAATTGCTCCATCGTCAACATCCTGTCGCTACTCGTCCGGTGCCGGCACTGCACTGCGCACTCGCCGTGAATATCAACATTAGTAGTTAGTTTGATAACACGGAATAGGCGCTGATCGGATATACATCGCCAAAAACATATACAGACTTCTCTGTAATTAACTAAGACGATCGATGTGTGCCAGACTTACGAGGTGTGTGCGTATCGAACGTGGATAGTTTTAAACTCGACCACTGCTGCGTCAATTTTCAACAGGTGATTACGTCAAAAAATGATGAAAATGGGTTCGTTTATTTATATTAGTGATTGTAGATATATCTTTTCGTTCAGTTACAATGGCATGATGTCACTGAGCAAAAATTAGACAATTATATAAGTTCTTGAATGTTATTTATAAATGGTTGTGAGGTAGATAAGTAAAATGACTGCTCAAAGCCATCGGTCAATACAAAAATAAATACAACGAACGCGTTTAGCAAAACACCTATATAATTTCCCAGTCCAATTAGTATTTTACATTTTTCATAAAATGTTTCTTAAGCTAACAAGAACTCTTGATTTTAAAAACTGTAATAAATAACTTTTATTTACAAATAAGAAATCAAGCTTAATTTCTAACATACAATGCAGAAATTATTGCTATAAATGTAATCTTTACTGAAGTTTACCCACAACTGCCACATTATACAGCAAACTTGCATTGACTTTCAATGGGAATTTGATATGACTGAAGGAAATCCTAACCTGTGTTTATTACTTAGGATATGGAATTTTAATAACATATGTACTGATGAATCAACCACCTAATTATTTTAATGGTTACGTTGTTTTTTGAAACTAAAAGGATTTCCTAAAAGTATAAATGAGAGTGTCATATTTATGACAATGTAAGTTTACGTCTGTGAAGTTGTTATCTGAAATGTAGTGCTCGTAAGTAACCCGATCCATCCTTTGTCCCTCCCGAACCAGTTGGTTCGACAACCTGTCCAGTCTCCGTGACCACATCTGCTACATGGACGTGGAAACGGCAAAAATTCACTGTGGAAATTGTGTTCGGGTTTTTTCTCTCCCCATGGTGCAAAACTCAACAAATTACAATAGTTCGAGTAATATGCAAACTTTGTTCGAATACAACGAAGACGACTGTCCATGGTATTACTTCGATAGTTCATACAAAACACTGCTAGGAGGATGTCTCATAATTTTTGGTGAGTACGTTTTCGTGTGACCTAAATCGTTCAGCGGTTTTAATCACTACAATTAATTGTCTCTGATCAGAACATCCTATTTATAAAGGGTAAATTTCTGTCATTTGTATTGGCTTATTAATGCGCGTGTCGAATGTAATATGAATTTGATAAGAAGAGTGCCAACAGGTGTATTCGGGCTTCTGCTGAACGGTTGGCTGTTTGCCACTTTCATCCACAGTCACCTGCTTATTTCCAAAAGTCATATATTGATACTTAACATCTGCACAGCATCACTCGGTAGAAACTTACTTGGTTTTCCATTTGCAGCCTCATCTGCAATAGCAAAAAGGTCAGTTTCGTGTAAATAAATGTTTACATTAACAATTACGTTTGAAAGCAATATGAACATTAATGTTTGCCTTTCAGGTGGCTATTCGGTACACACTCGTGTCAGCTTTTTGCGTTTGTAAATCAATTTTATGGAATTTTTCAAATGACAACTTTATTTACTGTTGTACTTGAAAGATATTGGTTAGCAAGATATACCAGGCGAGGTAAGTTTTATATAAGTCAAATTAGAAATGGATGATTTGATTTGACAAAGAAGATGTTTAGTTCAGATCCCTTTTTCAGAGAAGTCTATTTACTATAGATACTATTGGTCGTTAACAGCTGTGAGTTGGGTGAATGCCGTGGTGTTTGCGTTGCCACCTTTGTTCGGGTATGGAGTGTACTCGTGTGATGCCACGGGTACTATCTGTACCCTGTTGTGGCCATCTGCCCAAGCTGGTGCAAAACATTTGGGATATGCTGTGCCGTACGTCATCGTTTGTGGTGTGGTTCCCATCGTTGGAATGTTAGTACCATCTCATATATATTTTAAACTTTCACGAAATAATAGTATACATATACTTACAACTTTTTTTATTAATTAAGGTATCTTTAGTTTATAATACAGTTATGTGTTAATACGAACTCCGTTGAGTGTTATATAATAGCTTACCAACAGCCAAGTTTATAGCACAGCTCAAAATCGCATTTTAATGAACATAATTTAAAAAATATTTGGTAAAGAGGTAGGTATTTGTATAACATAATATTTTAAATACTATTCAAATTTTACAGATTTTATTATATGGGAAAGGCAAGCCGGTTAGAAAGTATTTATTACAGAAATGAGATGCTTAGAGAAGAAAAACATTTTACTAAGGTATTGAATTGTAAGAATTGCGTCTTAGCTAGTCTAGTATTTATAAAATATGAATATTCTTGTATTTATCTTAATTAAAGTAAATTTATGTTAGTATAACCACAGATAATATAATACTATACGTATAACATTAAGAATCAGTATGAATTTTTTTATGCAGTAACAATTTTAAATAAGTTCTCTCTTTTCTTTCTTCTTTTTAAATAACTAAATTGTGTTTCATAGTGTATTCATGTTCTGAGCGTGATAACATTGGCGCTGTGGATCCCGGCCGCACTGCTGGCCGGTAGCCAGTGGTTCCCGCTGCTGCTGTACGGATACCGCCCTCATGTTCCACCGGTGCTGGCCCTGATCGCCCCTATTACCTCGGAGGTTTGTTATCAATAAAAGGATTCTTCTATGGAGCTTGGGTTATACGCGATCAACTTTTTACTTTTTTTTTGTTTATATAATAGGTTCGATTTAATCGAAATTGTCTTATTATAAAAATCATATCTAGGCACCGATTTAATATAATAGATGATGGATATGTTTTACTTTTAAGTATTGATATTGCATAAAACAATCGTGACATCGAAAGTGTCCTTGTATTTCAAGCTAATCAGAACGCAAGTGTCACGTTCTTCTACCCTCGTTCCTCCTGCTTCTAATTTGACTTTGAATTCAAACAAATTAGTTGTCAAATGGTAACATTGGAGTGATTTGTGGTTCAAAGTCCACAAAAAGGTCGCTGCCAGATTGCGAGTTAATAGTATTTAAGGATAATATTGCATGAATAAATCACATAATCTTCCAATTTTATTATGCTTGTACATTTAAAATTGTACAATGAGATTGCAATGATGTAACGATCAATAAAAAATAAGAATTATGTCACATAAAATAAATTAATGTGATATTCCCATATTCAACTGTTTATTTCCAAATTTAAAGTTCGGCTATAACTTACAGACGTTAATGTGTCATCTTTACTTAATATTATAAATGCGAAGGTAACTCTGTCTCGCCTTCACGCCTAAACCACTCAACCGATTTGGATGAAATTTTGTTCAGAGATTGTTTGAAACCTGAGAAAGGATATAGGATAACTTTTATCCCGCAAATCTTCCGGGACCCGCGGGGCAAAGCTTGTTGGTTACGGATTACTTGATAATTTTTTATTAGAAAAAAAATTTAAGACTTATATTGCAAGTGCAGCGAGCAAATTTATTAATTTTTATTTATCCTTGCATATTTACAGGCGGCATCCTGTGTTCCCGTATTATGTTACCTGTCAGGAGACACCAGGCTAAGGGCAGCGCTTTTGGGCCGAATGAGAAAGAACTATGCATTGTTGCCACCACAATATGCGATGAGATATCGAAGAGACTAACAATCTTTGCTGTAAAACAAGACAGTGAATTTCTTACAAATCTGTTGACAGAACCAAGCCTCGAACAGGCTGAATGGAGTCGTGAAGAAGATTTTTACTTGCTGCAGTCTAGAGCCGGATACGTAAACGATGACGACACGTTCTATGCGATATACCACTTTCTTTTTTTCAAACTTTTAATAAATATTTAAATAACCGTTGATGTTTTGAAGCCTTATTTTGTTTTGAAAATTCTAAATAACTATTGTCAATTTAAACTCATGCATTCAATATGATTTTAAAGAGTTTTTCACATAATTTATAAACGAAATTACTCTGAGCTTTGCCCTTCAGTGTTGTACAAAATATCATGTGGTCAAACCACATAGTAAGTAACAATGTGTCGGATTAAGAAACAGAGCGTAAACAAACCAGCTCAAGGTGTTTAGTATATGTAGAAGGTATATCGAAGTAATTTAATACTAAACAATAAATATAATCAAGACAATGATATTATCCTTGAATTGCAGGTATCGACTTCAGTCAACGTCCACGTTTATTAGAATAATTACATATTTTCAGTCGTCGAAATGTCCGGTCAAAGTTGTGAGTGGGACAATTTGTTTAGCGAAGAAGATAGAATCACATTAAAGGAGGGCTTGGTTTTGACAGGTAAATTAGAAGCTTTTAAAAGTTCCTACCTTTATTGAATTTATTGTTATTAAATTTCCTCTAGATGGCTTTCTTTTTTGCTTTATTTTTGGCTTTAAAATTGTATTATGTAAGTCAATTGGAGTTGTATTACAAAGGAATACTTAAGTAGTATTGTTTGGAAAATAGTAGCCGAAAGCTATAAACAGGCCATTAGTTTTATCGATGTCGTAACTAACAACAAAGAAAAGCAATACCAAAATAGCTTAGATAATGTTTGTCTATTTCCAGAATCGGTATCTGTTTTATTAGGTCTGTGGTTGAATCTGGCGCTCTTGTTAACTGATCTAAAATACGATCTCAGTTATCGCAATCTGGTTTTCTTCACGATAATTACCTGCTTACGACGCGCTTTATCTCTTTGTAATTATTTACTTTTACCTGAAAGGTGAGTTATTTACGAAGTCTCTGAAATTTCTTCTACGATTACTATTTTGTCACATTCAAACTTATCTAAAAATTTTCATGTATAGTCTTGTGAATATTGCCATTTCTGTTCGGAAATCTTGTAAGAAGAATATCCGACATGTCGATATAATGTATTTTTACAAACGAAAATAATTTCATTACTTTTACTATTAACATTTAGTTTCCTTAATTTTTTTTCATGAAAATATTGAAAAATTTGTGATTTTATGTTTATTTGCATAAGGTAAATTTAAATATACGTAAAACAACTTTAACAACGTTTCAGTCGGTTTGATGTTACGGAATCGTACAAATTCTACGGTTTTTGGGACACATTCCTATCAGTTTACGAAGTGGAATGCCTCACTCACGTCTGTATTGAGAGATATGTAGTGCACAAATATATAAATTATGGTAATATGTTTTGCATTTTTTTATCTAACAAATATTTCTTACATTAAACTTCTTTTGTGTCAGATTTCTTACCTTAACTTGTAGATATAAGACAGGATTGACGAAACATATATCGTAAGACTTTTTTTGTTCAATATTTTTAAACTTTAACATGCTTTTTCATCACATCCGAGACTAAGTACACCCTCGTAGAAGATAGAAACGAAGTACATAATATGTCAGTGTAGTACTTATTATACGATAACATATTAGCATTAAAATGTATTATATACAACTAAATATTTGTTTGATGATACGTTTGGGCTATACTTGCCTCTATTTCTCTTTTCCGACTTATAAGACACTCACTGTATTTTATGTTACAGGATGGGACCTAATAAGATGGCATTACCCTATGTATCAAGGACTTTGCGTCCTCTTCTCTGCCTTATATTCTACGCCTCCACTTCTAGGTATCGGTAACTATGGCCTAGACTTTACATGTAACTCGTGTACATTTGAAATGGTGTTGCCAGACACATGGCAAAAATATTTGATTGTCTTGATATTTTTGCTACGCAGCGTTAAGTCCGGTTCTTTCATGTAAGTAGAACGAAGTTTTATTTGGCTCTGAAACTAATCGAAATTCTTGTACTTTTTTTTAATGATCAAAATTTTAGGATCGTTATGTTATACTGGGCACGAAAGCTGGAAATACAAAACAAAAACTCCATGAAAATGATAGAGCAAGCGCCTTTTACAAAGGTACAGTCTTATTTTTTTATTATAACAGAAATAAGTTTTTCAAATTAAAAAAATAATGTAGTTATTTAAACTATTTTTTTAACAAAATATTAATAATGAGAATAAAATTTATTAATTTTATATCCATTATATCCACAATTAATTCGTGTTAGTGATTTATTGCAACGGTAAAGTTAATAAAGAACAAATAACATTATTTAAAACGCTGTTTCGTTTTTTAAGAAATGTGGTTTATATTAATGTAGTAATTTAATTAAATTTTTCAGAGCGTGTTCATGATGACGGCAGTTAATGTGATGTGTTGGTTGCCGATAACTCTTATTAGAGGGTCGGTTGTATTGTCCCAGTTCCTGTATGGATATACTGCAGTCGTTCCTTCGGTATATAGCATTCAGTGGGCGATGTGGTTAAGTTCGGTAAGTTCTTTTTCTTATTAATTTCAAAATTCATTCAGATTTGTTCAAAAAACCTAGAATATTTTAATAAATCAACTTATATACTGTTGGCAGGGCAACTTAATTCGATATAATAGATTCGCTATTGTACGAATATACCTAATAAATTAATAATGATTTGTAAAAGTTCCCGCGGTCTTAATAGTTTGTCACATTCTAATAATATTATGGTGGTAGCTAAAAAATAAAATTCTCAATATTTTTTTTTTCAACGAAGAGAACTTACACTCGAGTCACAGGCTCTGCTTAGTTTAGGTGCTAATGATATATTTAGTGATGTATTGTTATTAAGATTGTATGCTATAATAAATCAAAATTAAATCACTGCAGTTTTACTTCTGAAATCGGGTATCGTGAAGTTGAATGAGTGAATTAATGCGCTATTTACACAAAGGACGGGCGTGTTAAATTAACATTCGGTAACCTTTTTGTTTTCAGAAAAGAATAATAATAACAATGATTATTATTAAGTTGTCGTGTTGTCCTAATGCACTTAGATTCATGTCTTTTTCTGTAATATAATCATATATTGTTTAAGATTTCACCTGCCCTGACATCGATAACATTGTTTGTGATGGATGATGGAATTCGTGGCAACTCAAAACTCGCAGAAATCAACGATAAAAAGAAATCATTGTAAAATGAAGAGCACATCACTACAGCACTCACTATTTTAAACTGCATTTTATTTATTATATTATACTTATTTGTATATTTGTTTATTGCGTCATTATGAAATAAATAGATTTGTGAATTAACTTTTTACACTCTTAAAACGAATGATTAAAATTTTATTTTCCTATAATTTTTATAGATTCCTCTACAATGATTTTATTAAGTAAATCGTACTATAATAACATTAGCATTTTTATTTATTCTCCAACAATTTTTTACTTCTGTTCAAGTTCCTCATTTTAAGTATGAAGTGTCCCACTGCTGGGCAAAGGCTTCCCTTCCCCTCCTCCAACCTTTCCTGTTTTGGGCTGTAGTCATCCAGTCCCTTTGGTACGAGTCAAATTATTATACATATTAATAGTTAAATAATAATTTCGTAAGTGAAATTAATTTTATTTTAGGGGGTTTCTGGATAAGATAAAACAACAATAATCTATATAATATATTGGTAACTTTACTTTAAACATCAGGTAACCAAGATGAACTGCTCAGTCGAAATTACACAAGATTTACCTTTTGTACGATATTAAGTCAGTCTAATCGCAAATACAAATTCTTTTATGGCAAATGTCAGTACAAATCTATGGAAGAATAATGAAGCTTACAAATAGTTTAAACGAGGAAGGTTGTACTTATGGGGTAAGTATTTGTAAAGGTTGCTTAGTTCTGTGTCAATCTTAGATATAGGTATTTACATTTCTTCTTGTAAAATTCTACATACATGTTTTGGTCCGCAATAAGGCCATCTATGATTTAAACTGTCCCTTGTTTTACTGTATATCATAGATTTAATCGTATAACATATTATACTTTCAGTTTAATCACTGCTTTAATTACTACTTAGTGTTGTGACAGTATTAATAACATATTTAGCTAACAAACGAAGACATACTTTGAAAACAAGAGACTATTCGAGATAAATATTTCGATGACAATGGTGATAGCGAGAGATGTGAATTTTTGGTCTTATCGTGAAATGATAAGATTTGCGTTTAGTGACGTCAGAGGAACTATGCAAATCCACACTTTATCATTCATATACATCTTCATAAAATTTGTATAATTTTACATATTAACACTTACTTTAAACAATTTGTTGCAGTCACTTATTTGTAATTTACTACACTATTTTTACACATATACATTTAACAATATACTTGATTATTTTTACACTTTAATCGTAGTTACACTCACTTCTTCACTTCTTTGGAATGAGCATGATATCGTCCAAAAGTCATCACGAAGTTATTAATCACATATTTCTTCAGTTTCTATGATATAATCATTATTATCATCTAATGTTGTTGTATATACCCTGTTGCTGAAGGAGTCCTCAGTGGAGGTGACGGAGGACGGCGTTGAGGGACTGTTGAGTACGATTATGGGGTATTCGTACTTGGTCCCTCCGAACGAGTCCTGCTAAATGCTCTCCATCGCAGTATTTTGGTTCCATCTACTTTTGTTGTTTCTCCTCTCGAACACAGGAATTAGGAACAGAATTATGCCGCTCAGGGAAATAGTGCCACCAGCGACGTAGAAGCCGGGTGCATATGATTGATAGGAATCGTAAAGCCAGCCTGCAATTAAATAAACGAGTTTTAAAGCTAATGCGAAAATAATTATTTATGTCAATTATCGAGGTCAATGCAAGCAAGATCACTATGATATTAGTAGTATTATAAACATGGTAATAAACATATTGTTTAAAAATTCGTATTGCACAGAGGAGCGAAAATATATTTTATCTACTCAATATAATTAAACCAACAAATTTAATACTAACCACAAAAGATAGGGATATTATTTATGAATTGATATGCATAATGCATAACAATAATTGTCTATTGAATACGTAGATGTTAAGTATATGTATATATTTTGATAATAGTAACGAGAAAATATTTCTACCTGCAAAAGGTGGGCCAATAAGTGACGCAATTCCTTGGAACAATAGGAGCAAGCCGAATGCATTCGTTAATTTTTCCAATCCGAGGAGGTCAACTAGCACCACTGAAGTGAGACCGACATAAGCGCCAATAGTGAAGCCAAATGCCGTCGCATAAAGGGCCAATCCCCAAAATTCCCAACACGCCATAGCCAATGCCGTACCTGAATAGAAAAAAGTATATTAGAATACGTTTAAAAAGTGACATTCATAAGTAATATAAAAGCGATATGACATCTCAACTTACTTATTCCAGCTATTGTGAGGCAGACATTGTAAGCCAAAAGTCGATTGACCCATGGCTTATCACTTATATATCCAAGAATAACCCTTCCTACTAAGTTGGAAGCACCGATAATTGAGATCAAATATGGTGGGTTCTCGATGCCCAATTTTTCACTCATTGGTACTGTGTAAACATAAGGTATATAAAATCCTATACTAGTTAAAAAGTTGGATAGTGAAAATAATATAAAAACTGGATCGACGAGAAGGGAAATATCGAGCATTTCTGATAAGGCAACTTTGAACTCGTCAGAACAAGGCAGCCAGCCGCATCTCGTTTCTCGTTCTTCTCTCTTCATTGATACTTGAGATCTTTCCATGGATGGTCCTCTGAACCGCGCTAAGCTCGTCATACTTCCTTGGTACAAAACGTCGGGGCGTTGCATAATACCACTCCCATGACGTGAGCTCATATGTCTTTGCTCTTGTGGTTTGTTCAAAGCTGGCTGAGAGAGAGTAAGTCTCGCTACATCGTCTTCTATTTTACCATTCGCTCGCACTACATGTTCTGTACTTTGCGATCTCTTGAGGGGTGATTTATTATTTTGTTGCGGTAACATTGGTTCCGTGACGGGCGTTCTTGGTCGCTCAGGCACCGGTCGGAACATTAGGCCCAATGGGATACAGTTTAAGATTAATGCTCCGATGATGACCATTGCGCCCCTCCATCCGTAGCTCGATATGAGCATAGATGTAATGGGAGCAAATAGGAATGTTCCCAGGCCGGACCCGCACACTGCTATTCCTGAAAACCAAATAAAGTAATATTAGTTGGGCTCTGGTCCAGTTTCGGTAGTTTGTATACTTGATTAGGGTAGCGCATTACAATTTATATTTAGATGTTAAGTTCTACTTCTATCAATTATGAATATAATAAATGGCTGCATTATGCCAATCAGGGTAATTTTAAGAGCAATAATACTCAAATAAGGAAAATCCTCTTAATTAATAATTGAATAAAATTGGATGATAAGACAATTACCAGTAGCAAGACTTCTGTATCGTTTGAACCACACAGTGACGCTGACGATCGCAGGCAGGTAGATGAGGCCGAAGCCGACGCCGGTGCCCACGCCGATGGTAAAGATGAGTGTGGTGACGTTGTTCGCGAAGGCTGAGATCACCACACATACTGCGGACAGCAGAGCGCCGGCCACGGTCACGGAACGACACCCCCAGCGATTCACAAATGAGCTTGATATAGGACCTGAAATTGCATGGTAAAATTGTTAAGACAAACTTGCTCAGACTTAGTTTAAAGGTAATTTTAAACAAGAATATTTTATATGCGAAAACACAGTTTACATTACATTATAAACTCAAGTCAAACTGTGTTATAAAGTACTGATAAATAATTAACATATTCTATTAATTTGAAACAAAGTTAGCAACTTCGTTCTTCGTTCGGAATGAGAAATTGCCAGAATTTTTAATTCAAACCTGAACAGCATCAAGTATACTTAGAGATGATTAATACGAGGCCGAAGCTTGTAAATTATAAAGATTTGTTTTTGAGAATGGGCGTAAGGTCAATGAATCCCTGGGTTTTTAATTTCCATTTATATTGAGTTTAAAATTGTGAGTGACGTTAAAGATATGATACTAAAATATTTAAATTTCTGTTGTTTACAGCAGGATAAATGTTCACTTTTAAGATACAACTAATCGACATCTATGAGAAATTATATAAAGAAAATAGAATTTATTTATTATATAAAAATCTTAATTGTCTTAAAATAACGTGTAATTACTGCTCCAAAAACCTTTAAACAGTTGTTCGATCCCCGTTTTCGTGACGTCGCCGAACTCTCCAAATTGCCAGTCATCGTAATTATCATATCATTATTAAAATGAGGGATAAAAACCTGAGCTTAGGGTGACCCCGACGAGGATAGATACAATCCACGCAGTCTTGCCTTTGCCCTCATTAAAGTAGGTCAGGAACTCTGCATAGAACACGCCAAACGAATAGGTCATGCCATCGGCTGAAAGGAAACGATAATATTACATTAATTTGCTTCTTATATGCTTCGTCACCATAGCATCTACTCTTTAGATTATTAATGTGAGAGTTGGGTGGCTATACATAAGTAATTAAGGATAGCAGACTATTTTAAATTGGGGATGGAAAATCTTTTAACCCCGAGCAATCTCACAGACGAGTCTGGGATTAGACGAGACTCTAGAGTAAACAGATTAAAAGTAGCTTCTACCTTTAGTCTATAGTTAAACATTATGTATGGATTATCCAGCAATTTGTCAAAACATGTTTAATATTTTTCATACAAATTGGATGGTTATAAAATAAAATATATAGAAAATTCAGTATCTCAAAGCGATAGTTTACATAAGAAAAATATGAACGAAAAAGTAAAAGTTCAGTCCATCTTATAAATTTACCTAATGGCTAATAGAAAAAAACATATTTTATTACACAATCAAATTTAAGTGATATAAAATCTCTGAGATTTGGAATTAAAACGGATGTAGATAATACAACTCTGTAAGAAGATTAGTTTTCAATGGCAATAAGCGGATTCATGTAATCTAAGCTCTCTTTGAAGATTTCGTCTCGGTTTTATACACGGTCACTTATCTGTTTTATATTTAGAGAAAATTATGAGGAAATATGATTTACTGAAAACTCAATATTGGTTTTAGCGGAAATTTGTGCAAAATAATTTTGCCGCATCTTACTTGTTTTTTTTATATTTACAGTTTAACTAGCTTAACGTTCGGAATATATTTTTGGTACCCAGTTTGAGTATACAAACGGAAAATAATTACGTAAAGCTATTTTATATATTAAGGTTTGTTCATTACATAATGACCTTGCCGACATATGTCCATCGAAAATCACGAGGTAAATATTAATCAAAACGTTCACATGATTATAATCCTGACGTCCACGTGCCGTATCGCAGTGTGATTTTTCACACACATTCGATGCTGATAACGCGATAGTTTCTCAGCAAACTGGGTTGACATGATAGGCACTTTATACCCCATAATACTACATCACATCAATAGCTACTGCCGACTCCGGCAACAAACAATGGCTATCACTGCTTTGTAGGAACAAAGAAACGCCCACACATTTCCTTTTGCGAGAATATGCTATTTATACTTGACAATGTGACTCCTATAAAATTTGCTCATCGTATTTTGATCTGGGGAATAATCGTAAATGATTATGGATCTGCTGGAGTTATTTCACAAGAACATATTCTAATATTAATAACTTTCTTTGAAATTAACATTTAAATATTTTATGTGTGTGTGTTAATTGTCTTGGGGATTGATCTTAAATGTTTGTATGTTTTATTTTGGGAAGTTTTTATCTTTTTAGTATAGGGTACTTTGATAGCCTATAGAATCACCATGTTAACTTACTCCGTGTTTTATAAAATTCTGATAAAAACATTTCTATTCAAAGAAAAGTAAAATTTTTGTTATAACTAGTGTACAACTTGGATTTGCCATATTCCAGATAAAACGTAAAATCAAGCTATTCCAGTCGAGATTCGATACCAACAAAAGCTCTGAGTATGTATAATGTCCAAGAAGATTCGTTCCGAATAAACGACTAAATAGTCAGTGATTTTATTAAACATCCGTTCGTTAATTTGATCTTCGTACTCGAAAGAGAGTACTTATCTGCCTACTCATTTCATACGTAACATTGTTAAGAATCTAGACTATTATATTTCGTAACCGAAGCTACTCCCACGCATAGATTTTTCAATCCATATTTTAATTTGATTTGATATAGCATAACACTATTATATAAATCTGGTACTCAAGTTCAAAGTCACGTTACTATATAATCTTTGAGTACATAATATAAATCTGTGCCATAGTGTCTGAACGCAACAATTGATTGTATCAATCTGACGTTTGATAAAATATTGATCGACTTACTCATTGAAACAATAATGTTAACAAAAGCGTGTTACTCAATCAGATAATGTTTGATAGTAAATTAATATAGTGTGTCGCTATGTAATGAATGAATACATGAGTTGGCGTAGTACCCTCTTGGGACATAACATAATACTTGACAACAGAATTCTCTGTATTGACAATTTTTGAGTTATTAAAACTGAATTGTACATTATTTTGTTGTCTTATAGAATAATGTTTAAGAAGTTTCTATTTATATGAAAATGGGCAGTGTTAAAAACTGTAAATTCAATTTGATGTCCTCCAAGATGAGACACGATTTTAGTTTTAACTGCGCTCGCCAAACTTGATCTTGATTTAAAAAATGGTCGTACTAAATAATTAATTAATTACCATTCCGGAATATGTTACCCTAATTTAAATGAAAGTTTTTCTTTTCTTGATACGTTTTTATGTTTAGATCGACTTTGAAGCGAAGAAAAAATTAAAATCAAACTGTACTCTACAGGTGCAGTATAGTTAGATCCAGATAAAAAATATGTTACTTACATTAATTTAGTTCGATTAATTATTTCAGATATTGCATGATATTATATTCGATTAGAATTATATTCAGATAGAAAATATTATGAACATTACTCATTAAATTAAGTCATATTTATATTCTTTGAAACTATTTACTCATGATACCGTTATCTACTCGACACCATCGACATCTTCAACATTGATATGATATAGTGGGTTATTTTTGTTCGATCAGACAAGGGATGACGAAACAATGGCATATTATTTCTGTTACTAAGTATCAATGCGTATAAAAACATATTGATATATATCTAACCCTGTATGAACTGTTATTGAAAATTAAAATTAAAAAAAAAGAATTTATTTTTAACAAACCATTTATTGAACGCATGTCCGCGTGCCAATTTCGAAATGTATGCCTATTATTTTTATGTTAACGTTACGTTATGATTCTGACTTAACTTAATTCTATTTACTTACATTTTCAAGTTTACAATTGATACCTTTATGATGATGTTTTTCATAAAATTACTGATAAAAATGGACGAATACACGTAATATAATTAAACTATCATCGATGTTATGTACAATATTTACTGTTTACGAGTGCATAATTCTTCAAGTTGTGTCAGGGTACGATCGCAACAACAGATCAAAAGGTCGATGCTGTGCTGATTAACTATAAATTGTGTTACGATGAATCATAAATATATAATGTACATTAAAATATGCACTATTTGCTCATTAAGTTTGTTTTTGACTCGTTTAAATTGTTTTGTCGATAATTGAATTTAAAATTGTTATCGAATAATGAATATAAGAAATGTATGAAATTATAAAGTTATTTACAAAGTGGTAGCAATGTATCGCATACTATGGAATAAAAGGAATCCCCTTAAATTAAACAGAAAATACCAATATTTTATATCTTTACTCTATATGTATTCATATCGCTTACCCATGAGGAATAACATAAATTAAATTTGATACACATCTAGATGATTATTGTATGACTAATAACATTAAATGCCTGATTCGATCGCTAAATAATTAAATTGGTGCCAAAAAGATAAATGTGGGACGTTCTGATGTTGACTGCATTTCATATTACTTTATATTGTCAACAACATTGTACGGGCAAGTGATCGTATGTAATAATTTATTAATATTTCATATTTAATAGTTCCTACTATACGTTATTAAAACAATAGTATAAATAAAGTTCAATCAACAAATTTAATTGATAACATCATCGTTAATACGGACAATACAGAGCTATTTCGATTTTACATGGGGCTAGGTTAGAGGACATATTTAAAACTAGCTGTGATTCGCAGTTTCATTCGCCTATATCTCCCTTTCCCGTGTGATTTTTGGGATAAAAACTATGCTATGTCCTTTCTCTGGCTTCAAACAATCTCTGTGCTAAATATCATCCAAATCTGTGCAGTGGTCTAGGTGTGAAGGAGAGACAGACATACCGACAAACAAAAGTTAATTTCGCATTTAAAATAATTATTAGTATTAGTATTTAAGTTTTTATAATATTAGTAAGGGTGAAACCTCGACTAATTCATGACGACTCTCTATTTCATTCCCTAGAATGAAGTATAGAGACGCAAAGAATTTTGAAATATTTTAAATCTTTATTTTTACCAATTTTATTTATAGTTAATATGTATTGGACTCGTGAGATAATTTTATGCGTCTAAGAACACGTGTTGTCGCCAATATGCACCAATGTTATTATAAATACAATATTTATTTTTATACCATCTCATGTGGCTTGCATATGAGTAGATAATTTCGTGTATATTTTGAAATTAAATCTAAATATTAGACGAAAACTGTGATAATTTTATAACATTATCTTAATGCTTCATTCGCCCTGCAATATTTATTCAATATTCATTATTTACACAAGATAACAGAAATGTGCACATGAACGAGCTTATAATGTCAACTCTTATCATATGATGTTGTCTCAGTCCTTCGTAGTTACATGAAATGTTCACTGTGTAAATACACACGTTCGTAATTTTTATCATTAATTGATTAATTATATAAATATTAACGATGTGGATTATTACGGAACAGTTCCATTATCTATAATGTATGAGATGTATTTTATTTATTTTAATATAAGGGCGCAAAAGTGTCGACATTTCTGACAGCTGATTAAGAAATTGATTTATCTTACGCATTAAATTTGCACTAAAACATTAGTTAGACTTGAGTGTTTTATTAGAATGAAAATAGAAGTGAGTAAAGATATATCGTGTCTAAAAACGATTAATATCGAGTATTTAATTTCAAAATGTTTTAATTAGCGCTTTGTTATCGATGCACGTGTACTTTACGCGTACGTTTATTTCTGTCATACATCGTTACCCACGTCACAGTGATGGAGCTCTTTGGCGTTGCAAACAGCTTTTGTCCCAGGTTCATTATAATCCGGCTTAAGGATAAGGACAAAGATGAGAGAATGCGAAGTGACGCATGAGAATAGTTTTTACCGTACAAGCCTTAGCATATATCTACCCTGTACTTAAAGTACACCTTTTCTTTTAACAGTACTCGAATTGATTACTCATTGAATAATTCATTGACCAATGCTTTTGGGGAGGTTATAACTTATTATTTTATATACGGAAATTTCATATATTACGATTTAATTTAAACTAATAACAGCATATAAATAGTCCTCAATGCCTATAAAGAGCGATGCATAATGACCTCGTGTCAACCCCACTCTATCGCTTGCTGCAGTCCAGTCATTGCCATTGTGAATATGACCGTATTATAATATACCTTTATAGAATTAATAAATCAAATTATAATATTTTATGTTGACTATTGTTTATCTTTAGAATAATAGTTTTATTGCAATGATACGGTGTGTGTGATGATCAAAAATGACACAAGAAGTATGTATATGACTTCTTATGTCATTTTTTGCAAATATTTTCTTTAAAAAATGCATCAAATGCATAGAAATAAATTCAAGGCTAGCTTTTCAAAATAAATTAAAATTCACATACTTAAATTTTGTTATAATATTATATCGGAGTAGATAACAACCTGACTAAAAGATAATGTATCATGATAATGTTGTCTGCCATAGATTTGAAACTCAGATCTCCGTCTCTAAATAGAAATGTACGATACAGTGATTTTTATCTATTTAAACTAAATCTGATACTAGTTGAACAAATGCCCATAAGATTTATATGGATAAAAAGAGGAAAATTGTATGATAAATGTTGATAATTATACGTAGGTTAGATTAACCATTAGAAATAATTATAATTTAAAAAATAATAAGCATTATGTAATTTTAATAAATCATAGAATCGACATACATTATTATTCAATATTGCAAATTATTATTTATTACGATCACCGAATATTTATTTTGTTTGTTAGTTTTATGTGGTTATTGCACTCATTTAACAAATTGCATGACACCTGTATTCCAAATTAAAAAAAAGGTTTCATTTTAATATTTACGTTCAATATAACGTAGGTATTATAAAAACGAATTACAATGCAGTTATGACTCATTGTGAGGACGTGAACGGAACTCTAGAATAAGTGGAAAATTAAAAAATTCCTAAGACTTATACCTACGTACGAGTATTAAAATAAAAAACAGTGCCGTTAATGCATTATACATTACTATTAAGTATTAACCTTACGTTCGATTATTATTGCACGTTTTCATTGAACTCAATAGCACTTCAATACAAGTATCTAATCTTGTGACTCTTACAACTTGGATTACGATTACAATCCTGAGAATGGGCAATAACATTCGTTTAATAAGTGTGTAACTTAGCACATTTAAAGGAAGCATGTTTATAACTAATTCGAAGATATTAAAGAAATAAGAAATATGGATCATAATGAAATCAATAATAAATGAAAAATTACTATTATCAGTAGCACAAAATTTTAATTTTTTCTTTGTTGCATACATATTATAAATCTAAATGCATAGCGACCGATCAAAGTTATTTTCTAAAGAAGCTGAAACAAAACTTAAGACATTTAATTGAATAACTAAATGATAAAGGGTATTTTTTGACGACTTAATATTCTTGAGTATCGAGGAAATACTAAATTCGTTCAAATAGCCTACAGAAAATGAGATCCTTTTAAATAATTTCATTAATCGATTTATTTTTCAAGGATCAATGAATCGTTAAGTCATAAATTAACAATACAAGAGATACTCACTGACAATGTGTATCATAAATGAAGCGAACACGACCATCCACCCCCACCCGCCGTCCGGAGGGGGCGCCAGGCTCTCGGAGCCCTCTCTCGACGACTCCACTTGCCCTCCGTCCCCATTCTTCGCGGATTTCACTCCACCGTGTGACATTTTAAACTATTTTGTCTTTGGCACTATAGCAATTCCCTTCTTTGATATGACTTGAAGCGTAATTCGACTCAAAGTTATTGTTCACTTATTTTGAGAATATTGTCGATATGATATGATTATGTAATACTTGCTACTCTAAGTCCTGTGCTAATAGAGGCACTTGAATTGTGTTTTATTTTGGAAGGAACGAGGAAGCGCCGAAGCGTCTTGAAAATCTCCAAATTAGCATTATCTTGCTTTAACAACTACAATTTGATGTATATTATTAAAATACATTTTGTGAATGTTTTTTCCTTACTGCTTCTAGTAATCTTCTCGTAGTTTAATCTGAAACAATAATACAAATATATATCTAATAATTCAAATTAAAGTTACACGAGTAAACAGTAAGTAGGACTGGTCCATCGAAAAGGAAGTTAGAAGACATAATACCTAAATATTTAAGGGTACTTAGAATTTGGTTATTATCACAAGGCTCTGTCTGTCACTAACAGAGATTATAGGTAGCATTTTAGTAAAACCGATATTGTTATCAGGTGAGTTATCAATCTATGAACAAGTATTCGAGATGGGTCAATTCCGATATGACGACAAGAATACGAGATGGATTCGATAATAACAATCAATTGCACGCATAGAAACACCTGAGATAAGTAAGTATAATCTGATCGATTGGTTTACAAATGTTTACATATCTATATTAATAAACAATTAAATAATAATTATCGGAGATAAGGTTTTAATTGCAAAACATTTAATATTGTTCCTTGCAAAATTTTTGCTTTTTTATTGTTGAAAAGCAACACTAAAAAGTTTTATATTGATATAACGAAAGGTGAGACATTTTTAATATAATACATTTTAATATTGACGCTTCAGCATTACTCTCGAGTCTCGACTGTCAGGCTATTCAGTTCGAAACTAGTGAATGCAAAACGTTAATATTATAATTAAATAAGTTTCTGTATTGGAAATGAAAATTAGTAAATAAATGTAATGTCTAATGTGGCAAGATATCTTAGTGTACTTGTATTGTACTTTAGGTTGGAGAGGTATTTTATTATACCTCGTTGAAAGCGTTCCTACATCACTGCTTTATTAGCTTTTCAGATCGTCAGTAATTTTCAAGGATTTAATGTCACAGTTAAATATTTAACTTTAACTTTCTATGGAATTTATCATATTTATGTTACACACAACATTTATTTGATTTAGAATATTATACGGCTAATGTACCAATTGTACAAAATGTATTCTTTAAATAAATATAAAAAGCAATAAATATAAATTCTCACATTTTATATGAAGTGTTACGTTGACGACAAAATTATTTCAAATAGGTCAGGTATCAAGTGCTAGGCAATATTTACTCAGGACAGACAGGGCGGAACAAATAATGCGGCAATACACATTCTATCCTTGTTTAGGT
>LQNK01000039.1:189050-208585 GCA_001586405.1 Phoebis sennae | reverse complement strand
AGTAAGGGAAGGACTATAAAAAACTCCTAGGAGGAGTTTTGTATGGGCTAAAGACACTTCAACCATAATATGTTCAGCCATGTCAGGATGAGGAGGTTGCGGTGACAGACTTACAATTTTTAATGCAAGGTAAGAGCGTAAGAAAATTGCTACACCGCCACCACCCATCCCAACGCGGTCATGTCGTATTAACTGAAAACCGGGAAGAGAATAACTTGAAGAAGGAAGGCAGGGTTTGAACCAGGTCTCAGAAATGAGAATGGCATGGACATTTACAGAATCGAAGGTGGTTAACTAACTCTTCTCATGCCAATATTAATACCTAACTTGTTTATTTTATAACTCAAACTATCATTTTGTTGATCTGAGGTTCGGTTCATCTGCGGTTCGTTACTTTACATCAGCTGAACCGTATGCCCCGCTCGCTTGCTATAACATAAAAAATCGAATATATAATAAGGCTATAAACACAGAATATCACTTTTAGGTGAAATCTATAATAAATCTTTAAATTACATATTTTTCTTTTTATATCAGTGATGTCACAAATTTTTACATTTAGGTATGTATGATAAAACATAATTTATTTTCTTTAAGCCTGTGGCCTCTTTTTTACTTCTATATTTTATTGTTCAAAGCATATAATATAAATAAAAATGTGGAAAAAAACCCACACGTTTAATAGACGAAAAATCATAAACAAGCGATTGTCCTATCATGACGGCGTATTTTTATCGCATCTCTACACTTACTTTTAAAACCCCTCTACACATACGCGAAGTTGTGGATTTGTACAAAAAACACTTCACGAGCTCCGCAATTGTGGAAATAGTGAAGTGTTTTTTGTACAAACACAATCGTGGAACTGCGGAACTAGTGAACGGTTTTTTTTGTACAAATCAATCAAGATGCAGTTCCATCAAGAGGTAACAATACAAAATATAAATTATCGGACGTCATCTATCGATGATTAGTGTATGACATCCGCGTATATGTCTGCTGATGTGTAGAGGGGGCGTGAACAGAAATTTGTGTAACACCAACTTTAGTTACAAGAAAAGGCGTTTGCTTCTTTTTTGAAAATATCAAATACAAGTTTGTGTCATATGATTATTGTTTTATTCAAATTAAAGATCTAAACTTAAAATAGTTAATACACACCTTTTTTGAAATTCTATAAAAGTTATAAAAATTGAAATGTTCAGTTTGTAAACATCTACGTGTAATTATAATTTTCAATATATGAACAGCATTTTAAATTAACTATTTTTGAATAAAATTTCCTACTCCTTATACTTATGAATAAAATATCTACAAAAAAACTTGAATACGTATTGACGAAAGATACGGCTTGGTCAGTATCCGCACTATGGCTGATTACATTTTATAACCTTTGCGGATTCCTCTTATCAACTTTATGGGATATCATCTTTATCGAGCTATATTGTGCCTATTACAGAGAATACTTTCTCCAGAAATCGGTAAGAATATAATATCCGTATTGCGTTCAGTAACAAAAATAGAAAGACATATTATACCCTTCCTATTGCGAACTCTATTGCAACGTCCTTTGAGATTGACAGCATAATATCCGCAACTAGTTGTCGGTTACCAAGCAATATAATTTTTATATGATCCTTCGAAGGTTACCTTTTATATGAAGGATAATTGTTACAAAGATAAATAAATAACTTGATTATCTTATATATATCTAACAATTAAGTAATATTTTTTTTTACAAAATTTTAAATTTAAAATCATTACTGTCTAAATTTTGTCAGTACTTTCTCAATATATGCAATGGGTATATCATGAGTGTGGGTGTCATAAGTACAAAAGTAGATTTTTGCTACTATTGTAACTCGCAATCATTATAAAATTAATTTCAACTCTTTATGTATAAAAAGCATTCGAGTTTGCGTAGAAAGGCATGTCTACAAAAATAGATCGAGGACTCAATAAAAAAAACAAAATAGCCTTTAACACTGAAAGACTTAATCCGAACTCGATGCTCAGTGGGCGCAGTTCGCGCGGAATTTATATGATGGGTAAGTGAATAAAACAACTCTATTTAATAGGGTTGCTTTTCGCTTGTTTTATCGAATGTTGAATAATAAAGTAAGAAACAATACAATTTTCACGCATGGATGTTTTATTTTTTAATGAGTAATTACTATAAGTATTTATGCTAAATTAAAGAATATGGGACGAAATCATCATAATATATATCATCTATATCATATGCATAATTATAAATCACTTTACACGGTTACACAAGTGATAATACTTCATGGAATTTAGATGCAGTTTTCACCGTTCTACTGTTAACAAATTTATTATGAAAAATATTAATTATGCAAAGTATTGACATTTTCATGATAAATCTACTATTATTATGAAGAGTTTAGAATTTAGATACGTATATAAAAAATATTTTCCGATAATAAATTTTAGATGGATATGATCCAATATGAAATCAACCCATCAACGAAAATTGATCCATAATTGAAATAAACCGAAAGCAGCCCTACAGCCTTCGGTAACTGGATTACAGGCGGGTGATTGCCCATCGTGGCGCATTACCTAGCTTGTTGTGATCATTTACAATCGATTTCGTAAACAATCACTGTACATTACATTGTTTGGGAAGGCTGAAGAAAGTTTTTATTACGATATTCGTAAGTCTTACAACGACAAATTATGATATAAGCGACAAACTTTTTTCGTGCCTCCTCGGTCTGATATAAATGTAATAAATCAGTGAAAATAATAAGTTTTATATAGAAATTAGCTTAAATATAGATGTTTATATGTAATGACGTTTCATCCAGTTTATATATTAGGGGTATGTATGGCGAAAGTTTTAAAAAATATCGTGGCGAGCTTTAAAGTGAAAATGCTACTTTCTTGATTTTTGTACCTCAATCAGTCCAAATCTGATGAACGGATTGCTGTTGTTGTTCTCTTTATTTAAGCCAGTTCCTTAATAAACACATATTTAAATATATATTTCTTATAATTTAATAATTTATCTCCATTTACTCAGAAAATATAGCGAGTTACTCAATATTTTATTATAACAAACTACTGTTTCATAAAACGAAAATGTTGATCTACAGCATTACGATATAATTACACAGGCTTTATTTATTATAGCACAGTTGTTATGTTGTAGTTAGTACAGTTTAACCCTTTATTACCTTTACTAGTGAGTTGCGCACGTGTATCGGTATAAGACAGTCTCACGTTGCTCAATATAGAGGAAACGTGACCCTTGAATATGTTATTCAATATATTAAGTTTAAATAAGAAAGGCTTATGCAGAGAAAGTTATGGTCTTTTTAAAATACTATTGGTGTTCGATGGACGGTACTACGATATGGGAAAAATAATAAAATAGTTTAAGGATAATTCATTCATTGATGTATAATGTAAGATAGACAATAAATATTATGTAAGCCTAAATATAATACTAAAGAAATATTTAATTATAAAAATGAGATTAATTTTAACACTTTGCAAGATTACATTTTAATATTAACATTAAGTATATGGTACTTAAAAAGATTTACTACACATATGTTTAAAACTTTTTTAATTTATAAAAAAGTAATTTTTTTAACAACTTGAATTCAGTACCTGATGAAAAAATATATGTACTACTTATTTATATTATTTTATTATAATTACTAATTCTCAATGTCATATTTCATTTTAATACGTTGGTAATTGTAGCTACGAGATTTTTTATGGAAATAAACATTTCATACTGAAGTGCCATCATAAACATGACGACTCAAACAGGTGTTCCTGGGGAAATAAATTATAATTTATGTACCTCCTTACGAACTTACCCCACAATTGCTGTTTGCTTTATCAAAACAGTCATCATTCATTAACAATCTGAAAGCGTAAATCAATATTTTTGTTTTGACAAGGTGTATTAATGAATTGTCGAAAATTATTATAAAATATCACGCGATAGGAATATTGAATTACATATTTTAGGATGAAGATAGAGTTGTATATTCACTAGTGTGTATTATTTATTTATTGTTATTGAATCATAACCTAGTTATTTAGGTTATGATGATGTGCGATTCGGCCGCGCGCGGCGCTGCGGGCGACCACCGATGGGCGACTGAGCACAGACTGCGCCAAGGCGGGCGGTTTCACTCACCCAAATCCGTAGACTCTGTCCTGTTTAGCAGCAAGAATGCTATCGCCAGATCGCTGTATGACGATTCCATGCGCGTAAAAGGGACAAAATACATATATACGGCTTTCGGGTGAACTTGCATTCATTAAGTCATGAGGTCCTTGGAAATCGAATATAACGACGGATAATTAAATATTTAATAGATAGGTGTAAAAGAGACACGTGATTTTTCGTATTTAACACGTAGAAATAATTTTACAGATCTTTATATTTTACCTAAATGATTATGCATAGTTTTAATTTATACCATAATAACAATAAATTAATTTTATTATTTGTACAATCATAGTTCTACACACACTACAGCTTATCGTAAACAAATACGATAAATTCCTTTAATCCAGTATTCATATGTGTTTTCGCAATAAAACTTTTCAGTAATAAATCCGTAATCACATATTTACGGCTATTTTGTGAACGCTGACGATTCATTACTTTTAATCGCATTTTTGCATAAACGATGCTGAATAGTATTTTTATTTTTTTCAATAAAAGTTTTTATTGGAGTTTTTTAATTGTGACTGTGTGTGCAGGCGATTCGATATTGGATGTGCTCGAAGGTAGAATAGTGGGGGGTGAGCCGGTTAATATAGAAAGCTTTCCATTTACTGTAAAGTTGTTCAATCAAGGGGCTCTTTGTTCGGGCACGATTTTAAACAGTTGGAGCGTTCTGACGGCTGCTCATTGCTTTGATCATAACACAGACACAAGTGATATGCTTGTTGTCGTTGGTGAGTTTGAAATTTTCGCGCAAAATTAGTAAGCACTCTACCATGATTTTAGAGGAGGAAGATTTTCTTTTCTCGCTCGGCTCATTTACAAATAACTTATGGATTGTGAACTTGCTTATAGTTTAGTTGGTTAGTTAGTCTAACATATGATTTAACCCTATTATTGATTAAGTATATAGCGGTGTCAGTCAGTTGGTTTAATCTACTTTAACACAAAAAAGCCTCCCCGACCGACATCGGTCATTGTGGCCAATCTCAACAGAGATCAGCCAGGACCGACGGCTTTACGTGCTCTCCGAGGCACGGGGGTATTCCAACGCCGCTATCTTCCAGACTTAGGGTTGCTATTGAGCCTTTGTATTAGAAAACTCGTGATAACATTATTTTTTGGGCTCACCCGGGAATCGAACCCGAGACCCATCGATTTGTAGTCAAAGATGCAACCACTACACCAAATAGACGGGGCAGACTATAACACAATAGAAAGATATAAACTGGAGGTTCCAGGTACATGTACGACAACCGCGCCACCTCTTACGATATCTCCCGTATACTTATTCATGAGGACTACAATAAGCCGATTCCCTTCGCCTGCGATATTGCTCTGATATTTGTTACGAAACCGATCAAATTCGATAAAAGAGCGGAAAAAGCAATATTAGTGAATACGAGAAGATGGATGAATTCAAACGAAACACATTTTGTCGCTACTGGATGGGGTATGACTCAGGTATAATTAACTTAAATCGTATTATTTACAGGTTAACTTACATTATATTAATGATTTTGTTCCTTATGGATTTTTAGTAAACCAGGATTAACGAATATTTTTTAAGTGGATTAAGAAATAAAATTTATTTTTTGAGTTTATACAATAGATGGCATTCTTGTTTCAATTATGCAGTCGAAGAGTTTTCGATATTGCTTACTTACTTGTATTGCTGAAATTCAAAGGAAAAATGCTATAATAGTTTTGTACGTTGTAGTACGGCGGACCGATATCAAATGTAGGGCTTATGCAAACGGAGCTACGCTACGTGCCTAAGAAGCAGTGTGAAAAGATGCATAAGATGAAGTTTAGTGCAGACATGTTTTGTTTGTACGGAGAGGGGAAGCGAGACACGTGCAAGGGGGACTCTGGTGGAGGAGTGTTGTGGCACAGGTAGCCGTACATATATTCCTACCTCCTAGACACAATCCTGAATTGCAAACAGACGTCCTGTACCGTAGCACGCCTAAAAGGGGCCCAGTATCAATATGAGTTGGTAGGGCCAAACAGAGTAAAGGTTTCTTGCAAAAGAATCTACTTGTATTAAATTGATTATTTCTTTATTACATTTTAAAGCAATTAAGCTAGCCAAATAGTTTGAATATACGCTCATCGGCAAATTTATTTATTAAATTACCCATACTTAAATACATTTTCAGGTTATAAATTTTCTGTCATTATAGACAATAGTGACACTTTAGGGCCTCTTCAGCCTTGGGGCCCTGAAGCTTTGCTACGGCTGAATTAGTCGTGTCTACTGCAAACGTTAATTTTTACCCTTAACGTCTTGTATTAAAAATGGCACTAATAAGTTATAAAGTATTAAATTGAGTTCTGCAATATCAAAGGGTATTTTTAGTCTTTACATTCAAAGATGATGAAGGTTGTAGGAAGTAATAAATATTAATTGCTCACTGTTAAAAATAGCATTAATTGCCAACAATTTCAAAATAGTATTGATTCAAACTAATAAAAACAGACTACGTCGTGCAAGTCTGTTTTGAAATCGATAGAGTTCAACATTTTTTAAGGGAGTTAAAATATTTATAATTATTCTTTATCGTCTATTTCATTAAAAATAATAAAGTGTTTATTCAATACATTTTCAAAATAAGAGAAAACTTGTCAGAGAATAAAATAATTTTGCACGATATTAATATTGATATTTATTTATTCTATTCTAGTATGGTTATTGGCATAGTATCGCATGGAGACGGTTGTGCAAAAAAGAATAAGCCCAGCTTGTACGCAAATGTTTGGTATTTCAGAAGTTGGATACAAAAGCACGTAGAAAATTTCATAAATAATTTCTGTAATGCTAATCGAGCCACACGTGACTGATATTATGAGTCATTGCACGCATAAAACAATATGGAACGTCAGATAGTCACTCCTAATAAATATGTTTTATTTACCTTGTCTTTTACTCTGGCACCTAGATAAGATAAAAATGAAATCTCAACAAAATATTTGATATCGCTACCAAAAATTTTTAATATGTAGGTACAATGTTCATAAAATATTATATAAACATTGTACTGTTTATATATAAAAAGTTACATATTTCTTTTCATTTATCTTTAATGGATGCTGCAAGAACCCTGATGCCCTCTAGGTTTTGGTCGTTGGCCATTCCAATTAAAACTTATGCTTCGGGAAATTCAACAGAGTCTATTTGATAGTAATCATCCGAATCGCGTGTTGAACAGTACTTATTCAAAAAAATCTTCGTATTAAGTTTTATCCACCTGAAACATGAAATACATGTGTAAAAATAAGTTTTATTTTAAAGCCGATTTCAGGGCTATAAATCAAACGAGTTTAAACAAACAATTTTCTGACAGAAACTATGTAGTCACAGTGGCAGTTGCTATCTTAAACCAAAATCAACAGTTACGAAATGTTTATAAGTGACTATTTGAGCGCCAAATTTCGTCAAAGTCCCGAATGTTGTTCATGTATAATTAAGGAAAACTAAAAATTAATTATACTCTGAAATAATAGGTCTGTATTCGTAAGCGTTTATTTCATTACTTAGAGTGAAAGTTTTCAAAGTGCAATAGTTGTTATCTTTTCTCCTTTTGAACGTTTTTCTTGTTAAAGTTAGGGATAGGTCTTAGAAAAACAATATCAGATTAATGGCAACGATTGTGGCACGAAAAGTAATTGTTATTACCTCGCGCGGTATTCTAGTAAAGGTTGCCAACTTTTATACAAGAAATAAAATATTTAGAACTTAGACGAACAATATACATTTTTTTAAATTATAACGTACTTAAATAATAAAAATATCATAGACCATAACAAAAATGAAAACATCAATATTAAAATAAATGCGGAGGACAGCCTGTTTGTGAATTCTTTCTATAATTTATTTTCGTTCAACTTTTAAACCTATACTGTAACGAAAGTTCTATAATACTGAACTTTGCATGCCATTTTAACGGTTGGTAACCCTAAATGTAATAGTTATAGTTTCCAAAACTAACGTCGACCCGCACTGCGCCACTGTTTGCAATAGGTACAACAGATATAAATATTATACAGTTATCAGTTTGGTCTAGAACAGTCACATGATCGGCTGAATAATGTGACCTGGGCTAGTAAATATTGTGTTGATTACATTAAGAAAACTAAATACAATAATGACGCTGCGCTGCGCTGAGGAAGTGGTGAATCTTGCTGAAAGTATAGACGTCATAATTGATAACACATGTTTTGGGATTTTTCTTATCAAGTAGTACTTATAAGAATTCTTAATTGCCTAATGTAGATACAAGCTATGACATAATATGGCTAATAAAAATCATTTTATTGTTATTGTCCTTGTTAAGGCTTGTTGAAATTATTCCTCTTTTATAGGAATTTAACTTTTTAATACATATAAAATTAAAAAAAAACGCCAAAAAGAAAAGCCAAAAACGTCTAAAAAGTTAAAATACTAATACGTATTTTTTTTGCTCGCTAAAATAGTGCTGTCATGTCTCTAGGTGTATCGTTATCGTATCGTTTAGTAGGGTTTAAAATAATAAACACATATTTAACATACTTATTAAAATAGGAAATATTTGTAAGAACAGCGAGATGTGGGGTTTTGCTTCTAGTCCCGCCAGCAGATAAAATTCCTACCAGAGTCCCGTTGTAGATCGCTCCTCCGCCGTTGTCACTTAACCTTCGTTGCTGAAATCATTTTTACAACTAAGATTAAGAGATAAGATTTCAATACAAAAGAGTATAATCTGATGGAGAGGTATGTATTCCTGTTACTGTGTCCTTGACAGTGATTAGGAGATGAATTGCTAGCATATCTTATTGAGATAAAAAATAAAAGATCCTAATTGATTGATTGATCGCAAAATGTTTTTGCACCATAAAACAGCACTACAGAGGCTGATTTAAAAAATATTACCTATCTGCATTATCAGATGTTAAATAGGATAAGTATATAATTAGATTAAAAGGAATTTGCACGTTTTTAGGAGATACGAGTTTTTAAACTTTTAACAAGATAATATTATTGGTTATACAAAGGTTAAATTGGAAATTTGAAAATTGTAGCAATCGCAGTTTAAGTATCAAGTATTAATTACTATACTAATATTATTATTATTATTATTTCGATTAACATGATATATTATGAGAAAAATAACTACCATTAGAATTCTCCTTATAAACATGGGCTATAATATTATTTATGAAAAAGTGGATAACTCATATAAGCGCGAGCGAAACCGCAGGGCATTGCTTATTTATATTAATTGACGCACTCACTGGATTATATCGCACACAAAAATTAGACGGAGTCATCAAGCCATTGTATTTTCCTTTACATTCCGCTTTCTCTATTACTGACATCACAGAACATAGTGGCATATTCTGGTATTTTACTAGTTTTTCCTAAAATATAATATTTTTTTAATCTCGAAGTAATTAAAGATAATAACGGCACGCTCATGAATACATAGATTTTTATAATAAAATAGAATTTAAACACCTAACTTATACATTTTATAACAACGCCATCTATTTGTAACTAGGAGAACCTCAATGAAGACTAGAAACACGACATTTCACTCAAACATTATAGAGTGCGACCTTCATAGTACTACATCAAAGATGGTGTTAAAATAAAATTTTAATATAGTAAAAAAAACAATCGAAAATTTTTAATTCCTTTACATACTGGACCACCCCATCCATAAACATAAAGAGGTGTGTTAACATGTATTGCCACATCTGCTTCCAAAAGGACAGCCTTCTGTACACCGTCGCCTTCATTAAAATCAACATGATCCTGAAATATCACTAGTCATTAAGAAATAGAGAAAATTATACAATTCAATAATTAAAAACTAACTATGCCCCGCTGTTTCACCCGCGTATATCTTCCATTCCTGTGGGCTTTCCGAGAAAAGAACTAATCTATGTCCTTGCTCGGGTTTCGCATAATTTCTGTATATAATTACGTCCAAATCGGTTCAGTAGTTTAAGCGTGAAGAATAGATAGACAAACAGACAGAGTTACTTTCGCATTTATAATATTAGTAAGGATTGCACAATTTAGAACAGAACTTGATTTTTTGGAAAAAACTTTGTTTTATCCCACCAATAGCTTACCTGTTTATTTACAAAATTTCATGGAAATAGTTAGTAGTTGCGGCGTGATTGACACACAAACATCTAAGCATCTACACATCCAAATTTTCAGATTTATAATATAAGTAGGAAGTAGGATTTGTATAAAATTGTTTTTCACCGATCTTCTGCTTGGTGGTAATTACACCGGTGCAAGCTTGGTCCTCGGCACTCACGTTTTTATTGCTGAAGTTATGCAGCTGAAATACCCTCTAGTGCCTCTTACAACACCCACGGGCAGAAATGGGGTGGCAACACACGTATGAATCGCCACACGGAGGTTTTTGATTAATCATCATGCAAATCAGACGTATATTGATGTAGTTTCAGAGTATAATTTCTTGCAATCATATTTATATCTGGCTATTTCCTACACATAATTATTCCCCATATAAAGATCATACTTACAGACCTTTAAAACCATCATGGCAATATCATTATCAATTCTGCTTATATGTTTAAAATATTCGTGTATCTTTAATTCAGCCACTGGTAAAACTTGTCTGGAAAAATTCATAACAATACTTTCACATTGTTGATAGAATATTAAGGAAAATCTTTGTTCATTACATACTTTTCCCTTCGACATACCAGGACCAAGATTGAAAGAAATTAATAACATAGGAGAAACTTTCAACGTCCTTTCTTGGATAAGGAAAACGTGTACGAATAGAATCGTGACGATATTTTGAATAAATCAACAACTAGCATTTTTCTTACATTGTACAATCTAATCTCATCTCAAGCTTTATTTTTTAGGGACAAATATATTCTGTGACATATTTTTTACGGCGGCGGTTAAACATTGTAAGCAAATAATGTTTCGTACACTTCTCTTAGATACTAATGTCATAAAGAGGAAATATTTGTGTTTTTTCATACGTATGTTTGTAAATGACACAAAAATATTGGACCAGTTTTAAAATTATTCTTTCTCTATTAGAGAGCAGCATGTTCTCTGAGTAACAAAGTACAATTAAATTATTTTTTCGTAAATACTGTAAAACATTGCATAGATATTTGCAAGCTCTTACATTCTAATCGAGTTTCAGACATCTTTATGTTCATCGGAAATTAACGTTTTCCCACTAAATGGCTTACCCATTAGCAGTTATCGATTCAGCGCCTACTTTCACAGTGATCGCCTCACCCTTATATCTCGTGAAGCAGCTAGCGGCCGTGACAACAATCTTGCTGCCCGTCAGACTTCCAGAACAATACCAGGCACTATAAACTATTAAAACGTGATGCGGTATTTGTGTTATATTGGCGAGCAGGTCACGTTCTGAGGTGGAGTAGGAATATGGAATACGTCCCGACGCCGGCAAGTAACGATACGGCGACGCTTCGGGCAGCATGAATAAGATATAAGGAAACCTGGGAATAAACGGAGAATTAAATAAAATAGTAGATGTGAAATATTGTTAAACAAAATTCCAATAAGTACTCGTATATCTGGATTATTTAAAATGACTTTGGGTTAAGAACTAAATTAAGTGGAACTGTAAAATTACGAGATATCGGACTCATTTCAATCACACTGATATTACGTTTAAAAATAATTTGAGGTATATAATTTCGGTTGGATATTCGAGTATTCGGAAAGGTAAAATTTTACAACAAGACAAAGTGTCTGCCTTATTCATAATACTTAAAAGAAAAATGGGACCCTATTACTATGCCTCCGCTGTTCATCTGTCTTTCAATAGGCTGTATCTCAAAAACTGCGATAACTGCAGAGAGCTGCAATATTCACAATTTATGTATTCTCGTTGTACGTTGGGTACGTACGTTGGTAGGGTACGTGCGTTGGTACGGAACCTTTCGTGTGCGAGTCCAACTCACTCTTGGCCGGCCTTCGTTTTCTACATACTTTAAATCTTAGCAACCCCAACTGTATTAGATATACATATAAAAGTATATTAAGTATATTATGATATTACAAAATAATAGGTTCCTCTCGTAGCCTCAAGTAAATTTCGAGGCTTAGTGTAATCCCTTATGAGTTTTTGTTCGGATAACAGATTTTGTTCAGATAGGTTTCTCTTTCAAGCTATAACCAAGCGGAACTAATCCAGTGTGCCTATTATGTACGGAGAATGAACACGGCTAGTGTGTTAAATCGATATTAAATTCAAAAATAAACTATCACCCTTTTGCTATTTATGTAAGGTTAGTTCATCATGCGATATAATACGGTCAATAAGTAAATAGTAAAGCATTAATCGTGTAAGCTATATTCAAACTGGGACAGCGTAAAAATTATATCCACAAACAATTCTAAGGGTAACTACTCCATTGGTCATTAATTTATTAGGTTCCAGACTCAGAGATACATCTCGTTTCATGAAATTATAAAAGTAAGTAATTAAAATATACGCATAAGATAAACTCTTTGTTCGTTTGAGAGCTTCATCAAATATTTAGTTTTCCGTTTCGACGTCCGAACCCCTTTTTTGAAAGAATAAAAAGGTATGTTTTGTGTGCGTACACATCTGTGTGTGTAGATTTTGTAAGGTAATATGCTCGTTTTGCAGACTTTTCTCTTCATATTTTAAAATGTATTTCCCAGGTTTGAAAATAATGATTTATACTCTCTTCAATTCAAAAAATATGCATTATGCTATCTTCAATTGTACGAAGATAGATACGAACAATTTTGGTATCTATCTGAAGTTCTATCGTATGCGTATCATATTGTTTCTCATATCGATGCCTGTAAAAGATCTGAATTACATTGTATTCCATTCATACGATCGTATTAAAGGTTAAAAGCATTGCAATTGTATTGCTATTTACTTACATAGTCATCGAAGTATGAATTTTAATGGTATCGATTCGTTTCAGTCGTTCGCCGCATAATAGCAAATATTTTCAAGAGTCGCTTGTTAGCAGCGAGATCGTTCTCGAGACTTGGTATAAAGTATGGAAGCGATAAACAAAGAGCTCTATAAAAATCTCAATCATACTTCGTAAGCTGTATGGTTGTTATGGTATACGTCCGTTGCGCAATATTTTTATTGGACGTGAAATAAGTAGGCTTTGAGTGGTTAGACATAAGATACAGTTTTGTTTACATTGTTCGGGATGAAGCACGTTAGTCACGCGTTATTATGAGTTGGAGAATTCAAGGGTATCCTATACAGTTCGGGGGAACGTGTCTAAAACTATGTACGTCTTTGTGTGATAAAATTCTCGTCACGTTCGCGGAGGAAGTCGGACGGATTTACTTTCTTGTTTTATAATACTAGGAAAGTATATAAGTCAACATTGAGTAGCGAACTTCTTGTATGTTTATTAAATTACAGTACGC
Source organism: Phoebis sennae (assembly GCA_001586405.1). Lineage (NCBI taxonomy): Eukaryota > Metazoa > Arthropoda > Insecta > Lepidoptera > Pieridae > Phoebis > Phoebis sennae. The sequence goes on along the minus strand of LQNK01000039.1, from coordinate 194,918 downwards.
TTACATTTCTTAAATAAACTAAATTATTCACATTTCAAAGTGCATATTTACGTGTATGTTTATGTATTAAATAAGCTGTGTTTATTTTAAAACACTTATGAGACACGTAAATATAAGTGGAAATAAATATAATAATTAATATTTTATATAGTAGATAATTGACAATAGATACGATTATGTAATTTGGTATTCAAAAAATCCAAGCCTATTTTTGTTGTCTGATTGTTTTATAACTTTTATAACTGAACGTTTAATACAATAGTGTTTGTTTTATACTTCAATACAAACTTCGTACATTACTGTATCACGTAATAGTGATAAACCTCACTGTATCAATTATTTCTCGAAAGCGCTCCAACACTTACTGCTCATTCAATATAAAGGTCACTCACATCGATCAAGAAGCCAGTTAGCCTAAATGATTCAATAAGACAAATTACACAGCTTTACCTAATCGGTATAAATGGTTAATTATTGAAATTGCATCTAACCATCCATTGTCTTTATAATCTGAATTTTATCAAAATTGTTTCATTGAGTTATTTCAATGGCTTAAAAAACGAGAATGGTTTAATTAAAAAAGTTTTACACGAGGGACCAGAATATTTGATTAGGTCAGGATTATAACAATTTTACTTTGTATTGATTTATATAAAGGTTAAACTGTCTATAACAAGTATATTTTATAACTTGTGTCATGTGTATAATAACTAGGCGTGGCTGTGTGGCCCTAAATTTGTTTATTTGGCTGCGATGATTACGAGAAACTAGCAATTTTTTAAGTATTGGGACAGTCATATTGTTTGTAGAATCGGGTTTATAACGGCGGCAAATTCAATAGGCGGCAAATTCGTGGTAGAGGAATGCGGAATCAAGTGTGCTTGTTTTTTTATTCGCTGACACGATGGATGCAGTCAACGTAATGTACAATGTTAAAGTGAAACTGGTTATCTATTATATAACGAAATGTAAATCTTACGTGAAAGTATTGCTGTTTTTTATATTGGCTTGAGATCATATATTATGTCGATAGGTTTTCTGGGTATGGGGAAGGAATAAACGCGTTAAAGTACAACAAAAAACATTCTTACCTAATATTGATGAACCCTAATAAGCAGAATTTGATGTCAAAAATACCAAAAAAGCAAAACAGTCTAAAACTAAATGAAATAATTGAAATCATAAATATATCATACATAATATGAAATAATATACTAGGAACACGCAATTCTCCATTTGAAGAGAGACTAAAATGCATTGAATAAATATTGTCTAGCACTACTGCGAAACAATAAAACCTCAAAGCCGTATTAATAAATTGCATCTATGCATTTTCAAAAGGTTCACGAGTTTTTCTCCGCAGGATCATTACTCCTGCGCTCTTCGGGCTATTTCGTATCTCGAGTGTTTCAAACAAAAGTTTTTAAACAAAAGCAGCTGAAGTTTTTGCAGTAATATGGAATGAATGCGGGGCTTTTGGTTCACTACGCTTTATATAAAGCTAATATTGGATATCTTTGTTCATTTGTATAGATTAAATAAAATTGAAATTGTTGTTGTCGGAAAGATTTTTTGTGTATATGACATATTTGCAATATGAAAATTTATAAGGTTTAACAGTTCCTTTTTTAAATGTAGTCTCAAAAAAAATATTGATAACGATATTAATAAGCAACAGTTATGGTAAATCAAAAATTGTGTTTAAACTTTCATTTAGTTATTAAATAGAATATATAAGCCGACGTGACATAATTTATATGAGTTACGGATAAAATTTGACCTCTGGGCTATTTCTAGTTCAAAGAATAAGGCAGGTAAAGAAAATACCCTTTGCTAAGAAATGTTGTTTTTCTTTCAAAGGAGAAAAGCAAACTAAGGCATTAATTGGTTTTCACAGCATAGTACTATATTTTCTTTACCAGTTTTTGTATAAGTAACGGTAAGGAAATTCACCTCTAACTTGAAATCTTTTTACCTTATTCTTAGAAAATCAATAATATTTGTATCAGTAATATTGTATTGTATAATAGTTTTTGGAGCGGTATTTACAATATTTATTTAAAAGTATCTCATATTATTCAAATTTAATCTTATTGCAATAAGTTTGTTGTTGACTTTTACGTAATTTATAATACTTACTTTGTTGTTTTTAGAAGGTCTCAAAAAGTTTAAAGTTTATTTTCACTGGACACGCAGTATTTCATGATAAAATAGTGTGTACAAAAACACGCATTCCGACGTACACTCGGTATTTCATGATTAAAAAATATGAAATACCGAAAGTATGTTGGTAAAGGTCAAAAAGTATTTCTGCGGCGTAATGAAATTTCGTAAACCGTTTTGCATTGGCAGTTTACGGCTCGTGTAATTTTGATATTAATATTATTGACGACTTTTTAAATATAGTAATTTTTCATACCAACAAACATCAGAAAAAGGTACCTTAAGAAATACATGCATATTACATACCCGCATGTTAAAACACACGCATACTTGGACGTAAAAGTCCATCGGTGTTGTCAAATATTTTGTTTACATAATGTGGGCGAGAAGGCGCGCGAGGTCCGTAGCTTGCGGCAGTCACGCGATAGCCTGCGACCGTAGCGGACTGTTACGCCCCGCTACGACCGGCTACGTGATGTGGACTACGTGCGTTTTTTTGGCACTGCTCGTAGCAGTTCAAGGACGGGCGGTAAGAATGACTTTACTAGTTCATTGTTTCCTTTGAAGTCACTTTACTTTGATTTACTATTTTTTGTTTGGGAAAAAATATTTTGTAGGATAATAAAGTGTTACAATTTTTTTTTACGAATTTAATTTAAAATACGTCTTACAAAAAACAATCAATCAAATTTTAATCTAGTTATAACCCTATTTGAAATTTAATTATAAAATTGTAAGTTAATTCACGAAAAGTTTTGAATATTTAACGTTAAAGTTTTTATTTGAAGTTTTGGGAAACGGGTGTTTTATGAAATATTTTAAATTCATAGATAAATTATCCTTCTGATGAATTATTTTGTTGTTTAAATGAAAAGTTATAGCTACGTAAATGTTTTGGTACTACGACAAAAAAGTCATGAAAGTGAAAAGGACGTTGCTTAATTTTATCCTGGCTATTAATACCTCAAAGGGTTTACAATACAAGGCCGTTGTTCATACGCTTTGTGAGTGAGGCATGTATCAAAAGTATCGCTTAATTGAATTTGTATGAGAACAATCTTACTAAGTGAAGTTTAAAGTCAACAATTTTACCCTTCGATCCTCCTACACATCGGTCAAACAGTATTCAAATTTATTCCGCTATAGAAACAAAAAGTTTTTGCATACATTTATAACGATTTTAAAAAGTAGCTCAGGGTGAACATCGTAGATTGATAGTATTCTTTTGCCAAGTTTTTATTGATTGTTAAAATTAAAACCAAAATTCGACGGCACCTTTCAGAAACTATAATATTACATTTTAGATCATTGTGATGAACTTAAACTTATTTTGTAATAATACATACAACTATAACGAATGTTACATGATATAATAGAGGCATCTTGGAACACATTGTGAATTATAATATCAAATATCTTAAAGGGGTTTAAGGGTCCACATACAACGTCTCAAAGGAATCGACTCAATGAATATGTAGGACTTAAAACTTGTGCAGGAATGTAAGGCATATATCAATAATTTGTATACGTCTTAAAGTTAACATAGAATAAGCTCTTCATGTTTCAAAAGAAACAATAGATAACTGCCTGTCTACCCCAAGATCAATGCGGGCAATAAAATTTACCACTTTTATTTATTTCTTTTTGAACCATCCAACTCGTCCGAGTCAGTTTTGTTTTACTTTCGTGTGGATTTTTATATATAAAGACTATGTAAATAGAAGATTTTGTTACCAAAAATATGATTCTGTTAAACATTATTTTACCATTCTGTTTATTCGATATTATTGAGCAAAACTGCTAATTATCTGTAGGCAATATACAAATTTAAATTAAATCCATTTCATGAATAATCCATTCCATTTACAAATAAAATAAACACTGATGTTTAAAATATTATCTTTCCACGGTATGAATTATTGTACATTTAAAATTGTTTGTTTTATCAGCAAATCAATGTTATTGTCATGCTTAAACATGTTATTCATAAACGAATTTCAATAAATGTCTGATTCATTTTTGGTTGTTGAAATTAATAATTTTGTTTATAATTGCTTAATTTGAAAAAGATTGAATTTTAGCAATTATTGTGTAATTACTTGTATAAAGACAAATTTTTAAAGTAATTTATAGATAATTATGAAGGTACCGAATCAAACATAGATTAATTAATATATAAATAGACTATATTATGATTCTAATATTTCAATAATTAAAATATTATTTACCTTTACATTAAATTTATCTAAAATTATGCTGCCTACATATAAAATACCAACATAACCAGAAAATATCTTAAAATTTCGTTGTCAGAATCGATTGGTTGAGTTTGCGTTATGGCATTGTGGAAAATTGAAGTACAAACAGCGGGCCCGCTCGCTCCCGATATCGTCTCAAACGGAAATCCTGTTTTATAGCGCCTGAGATGAAATCATAAAACAAAAACTGATGAAATGACATTGCTCCATTTATCACATTTCTGCCTTGAGAAAATTACGCATTTCATCCCAAATCCGGGCGAGCAAGATATTATACGGATTGCTAAAATTTGTGTTTTGTTTTATACTTTTTGTATAAAAACAAAATAATATGAGGTCATTTTGATATAGCTCTCAATTAATATTAGTATATTTTGTACATTTTTTGAATGTCCTGTTAATATTTCTCGAATTGATATTATACATCATGGACTGTTGAGGTCTGGGATTATCAACTTAGTTTATTTTCTACAAAGGATACTATACTAGGCACGCATTAAAAAAATCATGTTTTGTTTGTAAAAATGTACTAATATATGCTGAAATCCTAAGAAATGACAATTCTTCCAAGTTGACGACGAAGCCAATCTAAACCAAATTTGAATGTTTACAATAGTAATCTTACATTGGAAACTAATCAGTATTCTGTCCTCGTACAAGATTGCTTCTTGTTACATTTCGGTATAAGGTATTTTGTTTAGGGTTATGATCTGAGACAAATATAGAAATTATGGACCGAGTTGAATTCGAAATAAGTCTTAAAATGATAACAAATGATCATGGGGATTTCCCTATCATCATTATCATCTGATAATAATACTTTTTACTGTTAAAAAAAATATATATTTCCATTAAGCTTAAGATTACATATTAGTAGGTACTAAGTCATAGTTGGGGGGTATTATGAACTTATGTAACTTTTTCATCGAAAGCTCAATCGATTTGTATTTTACTATTAAAACTTTGAGTAGGGCGGGTATTTCTGAATATTTTTTCCCAATAATAAGCAGTGAATCACTATTTTGATACTGCCCTTTAATGTAAGAGAGCCTCGGGATAAATATCTAGCATGGAAATATAATCCAGTTTATACGCAACGTTTCCCACAATCTACATACTGTTTGAATTATGCATCGTTATGAATGATAATGGCTTCTAAAATTACAACGACACTAACTGTGCGTTGTAACTTCAAATGCGTATGATTAAAGTTATGGGAATATAAATGGGCCCAATAAACTATTATAGCGTACTTTAGACGTAACTGACTGCTGCGGTATATTTGCTAATTTCGCCTGGAACATCTGCCTCAGATCCATTAAGATTAAATACATAATGTACATTACAGGGGATGACGGAATCTCTTTCACGAAAAGTTAAAATCCACTAATCATTACAAATAAATTAGACAACAAAAATTATTAGATACCAATTATAATGATTATTA
>LQNK01000039.1:171210-189018 GCA_001586405.1 Phoebis sennae | reverse complement strand
TGTCAATTTAGCTAATGTCAATTTCCAATAATTATTAATAACAATATTAGATATTATACAAAGTTGACTAATACATTTAATACTTAAACATTCAAGACTAAATACAAAATAATACTCAATGATCAATTATATAGATGGCACCACTGTTTTATACTATCATGACATTGACATTTCAGTTACTGTAAACAAATGTTACTAACAATACATAATGTACATTACAGGGGATGACGGAATCTCTTTCACGAAAAGTTAAAATCCACTAATCATTACAAATAAATTAGACAACAAAAATTATTAGATACCAATTATAATGATTATTAGGTAAAAGTGACAATACGCTTTGTTCAAACGCAAATTAAACCAATAAGTTGAATGTTAATCCCTTTTGACGCAATAAATACGATCAGCATGATTTCAAATAATTTTATATATTTATCTATTTATGAACTTTAAAAAAATATTGCGTCTTAAATATTGAATGATTTGAGTTGAAATTTTGTATACAAAATTCTTTCGATTTGTACCATTTTCGGTATCCATTAAAGATTTTCGTTGTATTCTTGGATAAGTTCGTATAATTGGTTTTCATTATGTAATTTGTTTTGTTATTTAATATTAAATATGATTTATCCTTAGTAAAATATAAGAGCAATTCGCAGAAGGTAGCATTTTCTCAGATTCCCTTTTAGTGGAAGTAAGAGTGATAAACAGGTTTTTCTAGTAAAATAAGTGGTACCCAATAAGTGGTAAGGTAAGAATGTTATCCGTTTGATTCTTAAATTAAAAATATTTTTATAATTAAATTAATTATTAAATACCGGCCAAATGAGAATTAAGCAAGCGAATGCCCGATTAAAACATATAATTTTATCGGTGGACGCTGATGTATTAAAAAAAATAAGTACAATAAAGCCACAGCCACCTATATTTCACTCGGTATTTAATTTCACCGGATGCCTGCTCCCATTCGACTTTTCTTGCATCCGTTTTGAGCCTCTTTTATCCGAGTAGCAACCCATTTTCTTTGCTCTAGGTTTCGCAAAACACGTGATATTGCTTCTTAATATTATGCAGTAGTGAAGTTATGCGATTTAATTTTAATACTTCGATAAGTGTTCAAGAAAATGATTCTTAACGGATTTTAAACGCGGTTTATTATACATTATTTAACACGATGTTTCCAACACTTTACAGCAAGCGTGGGCACTCGCGAGTAAAAGATATATTATAAGTTTTATTCCAAGGCGGCATTTTTAGCTGTTGCTGAGATTTTATCATTTTAAAACTATTTTACTTTTTATAGAATGAAAAACGTTCGGCCTATAGAAATTGGATAAAAGCAATAACACATTATATAGAGTGCCAAATATATTTTTATGTGTATACACAATATAAAATCAGTTGCATTTTGTTCAAATAAGACCCTATTACGAGTGCGAAACGAAGTTTGTATTATGTATTATGGTATTTAAGGACAAATAAATTTACACTTTACATGCTTCATCTAATCAACCTATCTCTTTAAAATTTTGTACACACCTTTTAGCTTGAAAAGGCGTACTTTTACTGTGACTTTCACGTGGGAAATTCACTCGTGCGAAGCCGCGGGTAAAAGCTAGTGAAATTTTAAACCTTATCTGAATTAGAAATGTTAACAGTTTACTTAGTGTCCGGTAAATATAAAGACTTAACTGCTAAAGCAAGTATGAGATAGTGATTGGATTAGCATATCAAAGCGATTCGAACTAAGCTCGTTAATCATATCTAATTGAGTTATTGGTGATCATTCAGGGTTAGGGCTAGTATACACGTGTGTATTTAAAGTTTACAATTTGAAGCTAAATCAATTCTATCGAATATTAATAAAATTTTACCCAAATCGCAAAGGAAACTAGCCTAGTTTCCTTTGAGTTTTGGATGAAATTTTACAACTGTTTTTCAATGCTCTACCACGGACATGTACGAACGCCACCAATTAGCGGTTTATCCCTTGGCGTAAAAATTTAGTCTTGCCTTTGTTTTTGAATTAAAGACATTTGGACTGCATGAAGAAATCTCTTAATTCGCACAGTATACTTAACTAGACAAGTATTGTTTGTGAATGCGAGTGTTAATTTTGTTCCATGATGATGAATTCATTCACTTAACACAAAATTTAACATCATAATCACTTACTTGAACGCTGCTTAAGTAATAACTGTCACTCACGTACTTTGATCATCAAAACCGTCACAAATTCGATTATGGCTGTACTCGGCCATCAGCCTCGTGGATTACCAGTTTCGTGGCATTAATTACAGTAATCCTTTGTAATAATAATAACATTACAGTTTATGTGCCATGCAGAATACAAATGGGTAAACATTTTAAATAATAATATATCCTATTGACCACTTTTATTAATAGTATAAATAGAATTTTCACTTATATAATTAATGTGAAAGTATGTTTGTTTGTTTGTCCGAATTTCACCTCAAAACAGAGCAACGGGTTGGTGAGCTTATTTATGTATAGATAGGTATAGGGCCGTAGTACATAGACTAATTTTTGTATAAAGGTAAAGAATTTGATTGTTTGTCCGTCTGGAGGCACTAATATCAGGATCTACTGGTCCCATAAAAAATCTGGATAAGCCGTTAATCGAGGAAGGCTACAGGTTATTTAACTCTATATTATGAGAGCGGAACCGTGCGGAAAATTTAGTTTTTTTTATAATATACGAATTTATTATGCTTTTCACAAATACGAGATTAATAAGAATCATGACAGTAAATTGGTTACCGTATATCCATGGGCAATGGGAGATTAGTCTTTTAAAAAGTGGACAAAGAAATAATTTCGAGTAAGATACAATCTTAAAATCTTAAGCTAATTAAACTTTAATACAGTTCATGTGAAAGCATCTTCCAGCTCATCCAATATGAAGTTTTCGCTTGAGTTCATCTTATTTTCAAATTACTTCTACCCAAGTATATAACTTGGTTTAAAAATGTTCTGTCATAATCTTTCAAATTTGAAAGAACTTCCACATAAATAGAAAGAAATAAATGTTTATTTGTCAAAACATATATAAACAAAACATAAACATAAAAGTAAAAAAAAACGTATTTTGAGCAAAATAATTGAAATGATATAGAATATAAAAATTATTACCACATTGGAGATTACTCTCTCTGAGTGAACAGTAACTATTTCCGTATAAGAATGTATTTACCATATAATACTTTCTTAGTTATTAAACATTAATCTAGAGGGTGGGATTTTTGGATTTTGTATCTTGAAGGAAAAGTACGCTCAATTTTGTAGATAGAAAAGTTTACTCATAAGAGATATTATCTTATTATTTTTTTAATGTTATAGCAAGCTAGCGGAGCATGCGGTTCACCTGATGTTAAGTGCAGTAAGTTATGCAGCAGAATTACCCTATATCGCTTCTTACGACACCCACAGGTAGAAATGGGGTGGCGACACACGTATTCTAACCCGTCGCCTCACGGGTATTTTCGAAAAGAAAGAAATCTGTATTAAATTAGGAAAATTCGTTTGTTACACCCGGGAATCTAACTGACAAAAATCATACAAAATTAGACCCTTTACTTTTATTGGAAATCTAGGGATTATTGTTGTAACAGTTGTAACATTATACACGCGGAACAGTTAGTTAAATGATAAAAAAAATATATATAAAATGTACCCTGGAAACTTTTCTTTGTGTTAAACTATATTTGGAGAATAAATGTATTTTTATTTTCATAAGGTAGCGTTAAGAAGTTTGAAAATTAGCAACTAAGCATAACAAGTGTTTAATCGATCGCAAGGAATTTGCTGCGAAATTCCTAATTACGCGGAGGCATGTTACCTCCGGGCATGTACGTGATTTACCGTTAATTAGCTCCGGGTAATCTTTTCCCGTGTGAATTTTGGATATTTCATAGGAATTTTATGTCATCGATTTTTTTAAAGTAACCGAGGGAAAGATTTTTCGTTAATTTATGTAATATGTATTTATGGCAAGAGTATGTGGACAGGAAGAATAATAGAAGCGTAAGAAGGAGAGGAAAATGGGAGGATATAGTAAAAATACAGTACGGTACTCTTTTACGCCTATTTTTCCTGTGCATTATAGCAGTTATAAAACCCAAAAACATTGAAAAATAGGAATAATAACATATTTTAATCTTATTAAAGTTGTATTTAGTGTGTATAGCGCGTTAGGCTAATTTAGTCCATTATACAATAATTATCCATGTTATGTCATTCACACTTTGACGCGCGCCGCGACGACACATATAACGATTTAGTTATTAACCACATTAAACATCTAATATTGCTGCATACACGGAGATTTTCATTAACACATAAAGAGAGTGGAACTACCTGAAGATTATTTGAATACAATTACATTTCATTTAATCATATCAACTCTGTGCACGAAATTTAATATACTAATTAGAAATGTTGAAACATTTGTAATGAATCGATGAATTTAATACTTAAGGGTCTATAAATTAAAAGTATATTTAAAAAGATAAAGATGTAGATATACATGTAGTGTGTAAAAATATACAACAAAATCCCAAATGAAATAAAAAATTGATAAGGAAAGTATTTATAAAAAAATACGAGAATGGTTTATAATGAAATGTTTTTATGAACTTAAAATATAATGTTGTGCTATGTCAATGTTATTTTGATTTATTACTATTAGTATTATGATTTTCAAATAATTTGGCAAGTGTATCAATTTTTGACTTAATTAATTTTGGGTGTTGGATTTTTTTCTAACACCATTTATACCATGTTTTCAAGCAAATAAATAATTTATTATTATTATTACATTCTTTCATATAAACATTTTATCAACAGATATTTCTTCAACAACAATTCAGGTAGAGGCAAGGTACATCCTCCCGGTCGATATTCTAAGCGCGGAGTGTAGATAGTACATGTACAATTCCTGGAACAATTTGAACTTTTATTAAACTTGTACATTCCAGATGTAGTTCATTAGTACAGCGCTGGCGCATTCCGCTTCTAATTTTGCTCCCCTTTGTGACTACCGCTGACTTGGCTGCAAGTAATTTTAGATACGGACAAATTTGAATGGACTTGCTGCAAGTTCTGTACAATTACGATGTCTATTAATTTGAGTGCATTTCCTAGAACTACTCAAGGTCGAGTTTGATTGAAATTATTTTGTTTTCAAATTATTCACAGCTACACTCAATTAGACGACTCTTGGTATTAAATATTTTTGTGAAAATGATTGACTTCTATTTCACTTTTTCAGTCATGTTACTACAAGACTTTATTTATATTAAAAATAATAATACTATAAAATTGTGAAATTCGGTTTTTAGAGAAGCATTTAATTTAAAAAATCTATAAAATAAATCATAGGTACTACAATAAATAGTAACAACATAAAGAAAAACACCAGATACAAAAAGAATAACATTATAAGATAAATGTTTTTTACAATTCTCGTGTTAAAAAATAAGATGTCGGTCATTCGCTTTATCAGTAACGAAATAGTTCTTTGTTTGTTTTTAAGCGAGTATTTTTCACATTGCGTGACCACGCCGCGCTCATTGTAGGGTGTTCTAAACGCCTAACCACGTTTTATATAAGTAGTTATAATAAATATTTATATCGTATTTTGCACAGGTGAACATCAGCAACACATGGGTGCTTCCTGAGGAAGGCTTCCCGGTGTTCTACCGCTACTTCAGGGACCGCATTTCTTGGTACGAGGCAGACGCCGTGTGCCAGTTCCATCACGCTAATCTTGTTACAGGTATGCTAGGGTTTCATATTAAAAGTCACAAACCTAAATACATTTTAGGTAAAGCAGTATACAGGTGTGGAGGACGGAATCCCTTTTAGTGACAACATCCACTAGTTAGTCGAATTGGAGGACAGGAGTTAGAAAGGAAACTATCTTTAATACTTAATCAATAAAAAACCAATTTATTAAAATAAAAATAATGATTGTATACAATCATTATTTTTGGCTTAAAAGTTTATATTGTTATTGACTCTACATAAGATCAGGTGTTTAAACAGGAAAACATTTTATATAATTAGATAAAGATGTATGAACTACAATTTAATATTCATCCCGGAAATCTCACGGGAACAGAACGTAGCTAGTACTATATCATTTTATTGTATACAGTGTATAAGGTTGTATGAGACGTATTTACATATTAAAACTAATCTTAGAGTTAGCTGAAAATTTGAAAATAATTATGTTCTTTCACGTGATTGTGGACTAGACTTTATAACTAATTAACAAACCGATAGCTTGGACATTTTTTTCTTTCAAAGTAAATTTACATCTTTGAATATAAGTACCCAAGTAATAAACAAAATAAACAATAGGCTCGCCTGATATATTCATAAAATGTAACAAGTATATTATAGATAAAATATCTCGCATCATAACAATTTATACTCTGTATCAACAATCTGCTACAGATAAAATAAACACATTTTGTTGTCTCGTGAACGAATTTTTTCCTAAAATATAAACAAAAGAAACAAGAAACGTTTTTATAAAATGATATCGAATTTAAAAATGAAACGAGGGCTTTTGCAGGAAACAGAATTGTTTGCTGTAATGAGCACTTAAAAGCAATTGGGACCATTGTTTTAGAAAAAAAATGGGTCAGAGTTTGTGAAAATAGAGCTTCATTTCATGCTGAGGGCTTAGCATTTAATTGGATGAATATTGTAATTTTTATGTCGGCAGCTCCAAATGAAACTTTTATTTCACTAAGATAAAAGCATGCTTCAGTAAATAAAGGACAATTTTTTGTTTGTTTTATTCTGCTAAATAATATAATCCTTGCACTGTTTTAGTACTAGCATATTCATAAATACATTGAGGTCCATATAAAAAGAAAATCAAACTATTCAGACTGGACATACTAAAAAGGAAGCGAATGGCTTTTTGAAGAAATAATAATAGCCTTATGCATTGAGATTCAGAAGAGTCTTATGACAAAGGCATTATTATACTTCAGGGTAACTCTGGATTAATTCGTCGACATCAAACAGAACACGACAAACATGTCAAGGAAACAATATCGTTATTTCAATATTTGTCTCACACACATTGTTATACTTTTCGGGTATTCTCGTATTTATTTCAATATATAGGTACGTTGATTTTTTTTTTAGTTATGTATTTTATGCTGATTTTTTATTACTGATGCGATTCAAGTCTTGTTGTGTTATACGACTAACAGTTTTAACACAATCAAAAACACATCTAAAAATGTGTGAAAAACATAATATTGCAAAATAGAGCAATCCGTTACACAAATATTATTTAAACATATATCTATACTGCGGACAGTCGTTAGGCGTAATCGAGGGCAGGCCAGTCCAGACCCCATTACCTTGATGTCACTCTACTGAGATAGCCAGAAATAAGTGTACCGCTCGATACAATCTTAACATGATTGTACTCGTAGTATTCCATTGGTGTAGAGTGAATATTATTTTTAAAAAATAAGAACTATAGTAAAAGAAACAATTTGATTCGATTTCATCGAAATTAAATTGATTTCGAAATGCTGTATTGTTGGTCTTTTGAAAGAAACAATATTGAATGAATGAATGAAATAAAAACAATTGTAACATGAAAAAGGCGGGCGGAGTTATACATATTATAATGAAAAAGGCATAAAAATGCAATAAAAAATTTATTATAACATGAATGGCTACCATGTAACAATATAGTCACTTAATAACAATTTTTATTTGTTATCAACGATCAGACGGTTGATGCAGCGTGGTAGATAGATATAGACTTCAAATTCTTCATATCAATTGTGGTGCAATTCGTAAACTCCAATCGAGTACACGTCGAACGTCGGACAAGCGTCGCAGTATTTTACTGTCTGACAGCGGTGAAATATTGCCACATCGGATAACGTTTAGATTTGCATACAAAATTTCTAGAACGCTACGAGCTTGTGTCCAATACAAAGTGACGATTTTTTTTATGGAAACCATTTCGATAAACCAAATAAAATGAAATATAAATACAAAATGTGATAAATACTATTAATTAGTGCTTGTCGGTTTTGTATTATTATGTTATTCGTAATGGAAATGTTCTGTGATTCTGCATAACTGGCCAATAGATCTGATCAGTTGATTACAAATCATAGCTAGTCATTACTTCTAATGGTAATAATGGAATGCATTTAATAATTAGAATATTAAAATTACTATAAATTAATATTACTAATATTAGTTAATTAGCATACTACTTAAGATTAAGGCTATAGTTGCAACTATAAACTTATGTAGTGTAGTCTGCACCTATTATACAATGAATCTAAACAACGTTCATTTTAAATGCACATCTTATCAATTTTTTCAAAGGAAGGCATTACGCCTTCAAGAGTTGAACTAATATTCTCTGTCTATTAAACATTCGCGCACTGCATTCACAATAAACTATTAACATAGTAAAATGTGTCAGTTTGAGCCCAGTAATTGCTGTTAAACTGAATAAATAACAGCTCACATGCAAAGTTTGTGCATTACGGGAAGTGCAATTACCAAATACCTAAAGTTTACCAGCTATTATCATTCGTGTAGTACTGTAGCTGCATAAATAAATTTTACTAGCGTTTTTTTTTATTTCAAATGCATCATTATGTATTTACAACTTAAGTCTCGTATAACCTTAATAATATAATCATATTATAGACCATGGTTGACGATAACAAACGATCGTTACTTATTATTTTTTATTCATATTTGATTGAAATAGGGACGCGACTGTTACATAATAGCTGTCAAAGAGATCTATAAAGACCAAGGCGTCATAACAATGATAGGGGTCGATCCTCAATAATATGAAAAATGATTTCCACATGATATTCAACCCTTCTTACCACGTACCTTCATACCGTCGTTACCTTATGAATCTCACACAATAATATACGCTTCTCATTGCCCTCACAATACCTCTCAACATATTGTTTTGGTTAGGCTAAGTAAAAAATTAACAATTTAATTAAGTATTAATTTCGTACGTTATACGTTCTGCAAATTAATTAATTAAATTTTGAAACTGTAGGTTTCATTATAGGTTTAAATATTTATTTATATAACATATAGGTAATAAGATATTATAACATATTTATATTAAATCCGTCAATTTTTAAACAGTTATCGCATAATATAATGCTGATATTGATCGAAGTAAGTTAATTGATTTTAAAACTTCCCGAGAATATATTTTTATATGCTATGAAAATCCTAAGTTAGACAGTTAAGTTATTTTATAAGAAGGATTGAGGGGGAAAAAGCAGTTTGCGCAGATTATTTAAGTAATTTTTTTACTCTATTACTCTTATCTTCATCAAGATAGATCGCGTAACCAATGTCTAATGAAAATGACGGATGCTTTGTGCCTGCCAAGTATCTGGGCCGAAATTGTTGACGAGTTCAATTCCACCGCTGTTTTGTTCCAAACATCTTGTTACGCAAACCTTCCCAACATAAGACGCTGTCTTGTAAATGAAAACTTAAATTGGTTCCGAAATTCCAACGGAAGATTTATTAGGAGATTCAGAAATTCGTCAGTTTCAAACTTAACTTTTAATTCGGGTTTTAATGTAATGAGATGCTTTGTTAAATTAACTGTCCTTTTGAGATAAATAATGATTCGTTAAATATTGCTGAATTAAATACAAGGTAGGGGGGACAAATCTAGAAACAAGCCGCGTATCAATTCATTTATTTTAATTGTAATGCTTGCTTCTTTAAGAAGGTTGCAATGTTATTTATTCTGTCATGTTTGAAAAATTTTCCTGTATTGCAAATTTATAAATGGTTACTTGGTAGAAATGACTCCAGAGTCTAGACGATGAGTCAATCTGTTGTTACGCCTCCTGCATACTATTTCATGTTTTTATAAATAATAAAAAATCATTGACTCATGTATGATTACTAGGTACTTAATTGGCACTCTACCGGCTTTTTCATATTTAGTATGTTGTTGTGCCCTTAAAAACCTTTCTAAATCTTAATCTGAATTAAGAAAAAATATCTTGTTCTAACACATATGACCTCAATTATTATTACAGCGTTCAAGTGTGCCACTGAAGAGCGTCATATCAGTATGGACTTCCAAAACGATTCGGCGCGACCCAGATGCTTACATTATTCAAGTTTGTACGCAACAATCCACCCATGCTTTTAGACCTCCCTGTAAATTGCCCTTCAAACTTTAATGTTACCAATCGATCTTGCTTAAGAGAAATTTTTTTGCTAAAAGGTTTTACTCTAATGTAATCGTGTAACATTTTCTTTCTATGTGAAAAATATTTCAAAATATTCGTCATCAGCTGTTATCAAAGTTAATTTATGAGATATTTTTTTCCATTACAAAGTAACAATATAGAGCAAAAAAAATTTCATAACAGTTTGAATATGTACAAGTCACAATTAAAACGAAACTATGTAAAGTAAAGGTCAATATTTTATAACTATATTTTCGTAAAACAACCCTTATAGCCGAACTATTCGGTTAACAGGCTATGAATAAGAGGATCCTTGTTTAACAAGCCAAGTATATTTGTGTAGGATAAAATGATGTTTTTGTTTGCGGCAAGAAAATGGAGCTCCGTCAGTAAACCAAAATAGGATTAAGTACAGTGTATACAAGCCGAGAAATGTAAGGAGAAAATTAGCACTTGTAATTTCGAATTTAATCTTAATATTATTAATGTTCGTTCGTGTGTTTGGATAGTTGAGATTGAATAATAATTACAGCTAATAGAATTTGACATTTGATATTTTTACTGGGTTCATGCTTATCAAGCAGCGTGGAGAGTACAATTTGTTCTTAAATTTACATAAATACGATAATTCAATAAATTACATAATTTGCAGTAGGAATATAAAATTCAAGTAAATTAAAATGAATAACTTCGCTTAGGTGAGAAAATAAGTTAGTCGTTACCATAAAAATAATATTTTAAGAAATCTCGTTCGATCGCAGAGGTCTGTCGCACCAGATGTATTAAATTAAACGCGACGGCTTCGAGTGACGTCTGACCCTTAGCCGTTTATCGTGAAAATGTCCTCATGTAAAGATTTTACTTTTATTCTCTAAATCCGCGACTTTTTGGAGCCACGATCCTTATATAATGGCTATGTTTCCCGATATAATGGACTCACACAATTATATGCTTTGAAACTCGTGTCAGTAAATGGAAAATATGCAGTGTAGTTTATCATTTCTGATGTTCATCTTTAGTTCAGTATTTAGTAACAGGATAACCTGTTACTAAATACTGAACTAACAAAATAAACGATAGATTATCACCGCTCAGTCTAAACTTAAAACTTGGTGAAGTCATATCCCAGTGTGCGGCCATAAGTGACGTTTAGGATGAAAAAAAGAACTGACAATATTGATAGGTAATTTAAATAATATAATTGAGAACTACGATTTCAGTTCGGAATATCATAATTTCATTTTCTCATTTCCTATTACCATAACACTTTATATACGCCAGTATCGTTTATTTCAACTCTGTTAAACACGTCGTAAAGTTTGCACTTTGAGTGCTTGATGTGATTAAAATCTAGAATCCAGGTCAATACTTCTACAATACTAACGCTTTGAGTCGCGACGCTAGAAAGAAATATAAGTGTGAATAAGTTTTTATTCATCCAATCAAGGCTTCTCAAACAGACACCATTTACTTTTGTTCCGTTTAAATCTTTCTGTATTGGATTCGCACTATTGTTAAAGAATTCTTCCAAGTTGGTACCGCGTATTCTTGTCACGATCGAGTTTCGCTAACTCCGCTTAGAGCCTAAAACTTGCTCGAAAACTTCTCAAGCCCCGTCAGAACACTTTGTATATTAAGATATACTTAATAAATAAATTGAGTTTAATTTGCTCCCTGCGGTAAATTAATTCTTGCTAATGGCGAAAAGCTTTTATTATGATTACAAAGATAAGATCTAAAGATAAAAGGTTGATTATGCTAGCCTCTTCATTGACCTACTTAAATTTATGGGGATATCGTTGTTAACGAAATGCGTGTTAATTTGTTTAATAACATCATCGTTAAGGCTTAATGACACATTTAAACATTTATCACTGTTGTGTTTGAAATGCAACATTGCCTAAAACACACATAGTAAAAGTATTCATAATAATTTTGTGTAAGCGGCACTTTTATCAATCCTATTATCCGTAATTTATTTTAATTTCAACTTTCTTAAGAATGCACAGTGCAAGCAAGAACAATAGTGTTGATTGCAGGTGTCTCAAAACGCTTGTTATGGAGGTAAAAGACTCGCAAAGTGTCGTTGGCCAGAGGCACATAAGAGTGCTGTCTGATAAAATGTACCGCGTCTGTGAATGTGCTGTCTGTGTGAGTGACTGAATGAACGAATGGAACTTTTAAAGCAGGACAGATGAAGCTTGTTAACAGGAAATCGTTTCTGTAGTAATAAATGTAATATGGACTATATGTGAACGGTTATATTTTAGGAATTTTGTTCGTTTATTTGCTACAGAGGGGAAAAGACTCACAAAATGTCGTTGGCTAGAGCACGTACGAGTGCTGTCTGATAAGAAGTATCGCGTCTATGAACATGCTGTATGTGTGGGTGTAGACTGAATGAACGAATGGAACTTCTGAATCAGAACGGATGAAGTTTGTTAACAAGATAACTTTTCTAAGGAAGTATGTATTATATTTTTAAACCTTTGTCTGTCTGATTTCTATGGTAATTTCTTTCATTTCATATAAAGCCTTTGTGATTTAGGACGTAGGCAAAGTTTTCATTGTTTGTAATTGTTCATAATCTGAAGGAAGTTCATTCAGCATTTTCTTTTAACTTTTGCATTTTCACTGTTAACTGTTTCGTGTTAGTCTTATCCAAGACTATACTTATAATATAGTACTATGTTATACTTATATGGAAGTAAAATATCTTAAAAGTATGAAATAATGAGTTAAAACGCTTTTTAAAGGACATAAACGCGGTTTATTATTTATTATTATTTATGCCAACATTTAGAACACTTTAACGGCAGTTTTCAATATTCTATCTATCCCTTGTTAAGCTTACTAAAGTCAGGCAAATCTATCTATTTGCATTTACTTTGATTTCAATACGCCGCGCTGTCGTCGATAGCCTTTGTTATGACTTTTGACAATCAAATGTCATTTAATCCGGGATTACAATCTATCCATAATCGTTGAGAATTGGAAAGCTTGAAACTTGTTTTTTCCTAAGCACAGTGTCACAGTCAAAAGAACATAAGTTACTAACCGATATTCTATCAGAAAACTTGACATTGGCAAAATCCGTCAGCGACAGGACATCCATTAATTAAAAGAAGAAGAAGAAGAAGAAGAAGACATAATCGTTGATACATTATTGAAAACGGCCGTAAAGCGAGCAAAATAAAAAAAATATACAAGAAAATACTTGTAAAAAATGTCATTAAATAGAAATATTCTTCTCCTTAACGTATCACGTAGGATTTATATTGAAATTAATACGTGTTCGAATAAGGGTGAATGTCAAACGACTTATTTATTTCATAAACATAAAACAATGGACGCTATTAATGTCATGGAAGTATATTAAACGGAAAACAGGGTATATGCATATATACTCTACAATACACAACATATCATAGAAAAGGAAATAATCAATTGGGGAATAAAACACTATTCAATCACATACAACTTTGTTACTACTACTCTATAGAGACTGATCCATAAATACAAGAATGTAATCATCGATAATGTAACTTGTGTACCGGGTTTCTCGCGGAATTATCTGCGCAAATCTCCAGGGAGCCGTATTCTATATTTCGTTCGTTGACGATAAGTGAGCCCAATAACGAACTTTATTATTGGGGCGTCTCGAGTCCTAACAAACGAAACTTGATGAATCGAATTATCTGCTCCCCGAACAAACACCTTCATTAAATATTAAACAATGAAAGTTAATCTTCCAGAATACGCTTATGGATCCTCTCATCTACAAAGACGATGGATATTAAACTTTCTGAATGTCTTCTACATTCAGAAATTTAATATAACCTTAATTAGACTCGAATATTTTTTATAATGAAAGTGAAATCTAATTTCTTATTTTATCTTTACTGAATCTTTAAAGAGTCTAGTTAATATTAAATATTTTTCGTTAATGATATCAAAGTCGTGAATATTTGATTTTGTAATAATAACTTTACGACAAAATCAAATGACAGGAAAATCTGTCGGGGGTTTCCTCTGTGCGAAACTGGTGCAATGTCCGATTCCAACTCTCATTGTAAGCTCGGACTAAACACTCCTGCTTCTCTATTTTATCATTTATTTAAAAAAAATGCATATATAAATCTTTTATTTATGTTATAGCAGGCAAGCGGAGCATGTGGTTCACCTGATGTTAAGTAAAATTGTAGACATGGCAATAAAAAAAGTCGTAGAAGGTGAACATTTTTGAAGCAAATCAATTTTTTTCTATAATTTAAAAAATAAGTTAGATTGAATTTTTGTTTTATTTTTCCTCAAGTAGTTATGAGTAGGCCCACCACCTGGTGACGTATTATCGTTGAATTTTGGGACACCCTGTATATACACAGAGCAACACTGCTATACGCTGATCTTCTGCAGCAAATCATCTTTCTGCTATAGCTCTATACTGCGTTTTTATGCTCGCGAAAATTATAAAGGATCTTTTCTTCAACTAGTGCGCTGTGAGGCAAGCTGATAATAAATGACCGTGATCCCATCTCCAAGCGTTCCTTTATACAAACTTTTGCATCCAGCAACTTTGAATCGCATCCCATTTATTATTTAAATCCGTCCGGACCCAAACTCCTAATCCGTTTATGTAAATCGATAAGGTAAAATTACATAATTTTAAAGTACTTATATAACTTTGTTGTGATAATGACTTATCGTTAAATGCGCAAGTTTATAAGTTTTTGGGATTTTACCTCATAATAATAGCCGTAGTGAATTTACTTGTAGAATGACAACAAACAGTGAACTGGGTTAATTTTGTGATTTTCTTAAGTTTATTTTAGAACATAGCAATATAATAATAATAAATGAATAAGTGATTGAAATTAACATATTTTTTAATTCGACTTATTTTTATAATTTGCTTATAACCAACTTTTCTAGTTATAAATGACTCAAATATGGGATAAAGCTGCAATAGTATTTAAAAAGGGAGCCACAGAATTTAAAATGACACCAAAGCTTTGTTTCAATTAGGCTTAAAAGCACCTGAAAAGTTATTTTAAAGCTACCTTCTGAAAAGCGACCACGTGTAAAATAGACTTCTTTTAAAATGTAAAACTCATACAATCGTTCAGTGCATTTCGACTGAAATATTATGTTATAAAGAATGTAAAGAGAAAATGAAAAGAGATAATTCTTTTATAGGGAATAAAATCATCCAAGTGCAGAACACTGAACATCACCTGTCTTCAATGAACTGAGAGTTTTCGTACCATCGATTTTCGACACAATCTTTTGATAATATATCCACACTTTTATATGAAGATTTATAGATTACGTCCGCTTTCCATCAAGTTGGTAGAATAGTGAACAAATTACTTTTATTTCCTTAATTGTGTTTTGACGGGCGCTGATTACATGAAGCATAGTATATTTCGCTTTAAAAGTTAATACAGTGGAAACAATACCAAGCTAGTTCACGAACAAATATAAAAAAGTTGTGTAAAGAGTGTTCTATTTTGTTTTTTAGCACACGAGACGAGGTGTGGTTTTATTACCCTCATATATGTGGAGCATACACTCTACTACGTTGAGTAGGCGTGCCTATTGATTATTTTACATTTTACGACATTTGCATATATTATGCTTTGTGTCCAATGGACATTCAATATGAAATATTTCAGACGTATAGTGCATTTATAACGTGCCTATTATGATTTTATTTCTTCTTCGAGCAGACTTCTACTACTATGAAAATTTGTCCGAACAAGTTTTTAAGATAAAATTATTTTTCCCAATAAATGTATTTTTCAATATAATATGTCTAATTTCAAGTCAAAAATGAAACTTTGCATTGCATTTCAAATACAAAAAATATTTCTGTATAAAAAACTTTAAATTAATAAAATAATAATTGCGTATCTAGTAGTCTCTATCAACGGGCTCAACTAAACATTGACATTATTAACAAACATTATGTTTACAGTCTGTAAGCTACATGCATAATTGATTAACCGTTAAAATAACACAACTTTGATAATCATCAATCACTATAGCCAGTTCAAAATTATAAATTTAGACGAAAAATTAGGCTAAACAATTTTGAAAATAATATAAATTGGCGAACCTCGATTAAGTAGCATGACTTAATGGAGTCGTTATTCATCGTCTAAGACGCAGGGTGGAGCCATCAGACTTATTACAGTTCATTAATTTCAAGGTACGAATCGGGCCCTACCTTAATGGTGCGTCATTATTTTAAAGATCAATTAAAGTAAGATGGAGAGTCTGTACGAAGTTATGAGGCAACCTTAGCATAAGGAGATTAATGGTTGTTCCTACTTTCGGTTTTCAGACCTTTTACAAAAATTGCGACGTTTGTACATTGAAATATTATTGTTTCCGGTTCTTACTAATATTATACGAATACCAATTCGATAAGATACACAGAAAGCGAAATAAAAAACAGTGTTTTCGTTTTAATTCTTTGATCTTTGTTTGGGTCTTGGAACTGTTTTGGGCGCATAAGTGATTTTATACTACCGTCAGGATTAACGAGTTTAAAAAGTTGAGTGAAATTCTTTGAACACACATATATCAAGTTTTGTTTCGAAATTTTCATTACCACTCACAAAGGATACGGATACTGTTTTAGTTAAGGTTCTCTTTTGAGCTATTTATATTTATGAGATACTGTCCACTAGAAGTCTTTTATTGAAACCTCAGTAATGAGGTGACGTGTTTGACTGTCCCTGCTGTCCCCAACGCTATTATTTAAGGCACACCCTAAAGGGTGACGGCTTGAGGGTAGCGATGTGCATAATAAAATCGATCATATTACCACACGGTGGTTGAACTAACCTATATTTCTGATGTCTTTGATCTATTTTTTTCAGTAGTATTGAGTTAAGACTATCCGCTTTTACAAATTCCATGATCATCATACAATAAATATTTTTGTCTCACTACCCATTAAAACATGACAAATTTGAAATAATCTTATTTGAAATTCAAATTTAAATTTTACATATCACTAAAATTAAGCAAATTTTGAAGATAGAACCACTCAGACTTAAAGGAGTAGAAATTTCGACTAAAGTCTGCAATATTTCAGACAGTGGTTGCACTGCAAAAAGCATTTCAAAGCGTTCTTTAACCTCGATTTATTTTTGTCTATAGAATCTCTCAGAACTTTACTTCTTATAATATAAAGTGTTGATGTTTAAAAATAAGCTGAAGTCTGAACTAAAAGTTTGCAACAATTCAGACAGAGACAGGACTTCAGTAAGAAATCTTTCAAGCGAACTCGAAACTTTCGATTTATTTTCGTGTTTTGATTTACTTAGAACTTTGGGTCATAATACAGTGTATAGATATTTATGAATAAGTTTAAATCTGAACTAAATATTGCAATCTTTCAGACAGTAGCAATCCTCTTACAAGAACTATTTTAAAGCAAACTTTAACCTTTAGATTTATTTTCGTGTATTATATCACTTAGTTTTTTTTTAGTTTTATTTCGTACTAGCTTTCCGCCCGCGGCTTC
>LQNK01000039.1:144396-170625 GCA_001586405.1 Phoebis sennae | reverse complement strand
AATTTGTTTGAGGCGTCAAGCCGTTTATGCGGCGGTGTTCATCGGTACGTAATAAGTGCTCGTTACGTCGCCTAGCGCCGCCGACACTGCACATAATACAAAGAACATTCCCCTGACATGCGTACAGTATCCGACTATATTTTATAATATTCTTACGTGCTCATAAGAGCCAGTTTATTTATTTTTCAGATATTTGGATTAGTCTATAATCATTTAGAATTGTGGTTCCAACGAAGATTTAGCAGAAGAAAATTAGTTTAAAGTTTTAAGCCGTTTATGCAGCGATGTTCATTGGTACGTAGTAAGTGCTCGTTAATGGTAAGCGTCCACATCATTCGCTTAGAATGCAATATTTGTATAGAATGTGCGATCCGTACGTATCAGTGGACGCACTTGTGTGATTTTCTTTAAAGAGTGTATTAAGATTCGTTAAATGTGATATGTCACATGTGTACGAATCCGATCTGTGTATGTTTAGCTTTAAGCTTTGCTTAAGCCGGCTCGCACGTCGCCGCCACTTGACACCGGACAGAATGCAAGCAACGTGGCCCTTAATTGCTGGCATACATACAATCCCACTATTTCTATTTTACAACATTACTATGTAATGGTTCAACCCTCCCTTTGGTTTTGGAAGTCCAAACAACAGTATTACAGTAATATCATATTTCTCAATAATAAACTATGTTTATTGTATTAAAGATTCGAAACAAGAATAAAAAGGATCTTTATAGCCTTTCATGTATGTATTCTATTATAATAATTCATTTTAAGGGCGCTGAAATATGTATAAAAAGGATACATGTTTATTTCCAATAGTTCTTTGTTGATTGAGCTTTCATGAATGTATATGAATCGTATTCGTATTTTATTCGTAATAAAGTACAATTTGTTCTGGGTCGTGTCAGATTTATCTTTATTAGTCAAATTAAAAGAACGTTTATATTGTACAAGTTTCGGTAACAAAAGCTCTCCAAACGTCGCCGCAATAAATGTCAGCTACATTCACAGGTAAATGATAGGATTTTCTCGTCCAAATATTACTTGACTATGAAAATGAAGCAAATTAAATTACTGTCTAGTTCTGATACTGTTTACAATAACATTTCTTAAAATACAGATTGATCCTTTTGGAGTAGGTAAAGGTTTTTAATAAGGTTCATGGTTTTTTAATTAATTTTAAGCAAGTTTTAAAATTAATGTCGAATCATGATGCTATCAATTTTTTTAATTTATTTTATTCTTTTAGTTTCAAAATTTAGCGCAATTCCTTAAACATGTTTCCAAATTAGTCAATCCTTAAGACCTCTTAATTATTGCTTAATTCATTGTATTAGCATATTTTTACTGAAGGATTACAATAAATCAAGGAAAGGACAAGAGATAAATCGTAAAAGGGAACGCAAAGCCGTCCTCGAAGATTTGATAACAGAAATATAATTTGTACAGTAGGCACTTCTCTTAATTCTCGAAACAACATTGATTTTAAACTGCAAAAAAAAAATTTTTTTGCTTAAAAATACACACACGCTAAGGAAGCAGTAACATCGACATATGGCTATAAATTAAAGAGAATATCTTCAAATTTGAAATATCTTGAAATACAGAATATCTTGAAATTGAAAGTCAAAATTTATATTACAAAATTAATCAATGATTCTTAAGCTGTTTTCAGCTTTATTGGTTTTCTTATATCTTCGAGGATAATACCAACTTGCCAAGGCCAATTCAATGAATCCTTCATTACAATGGAAACGCTCGAATTACTAATTAATCAAACCAATATCTGCGAGCAACCGGAACGCTATAGCCAATTCGCTAACTAGCAAAGAGCAACATTTCCGAAGGGTATTCAATTAACAAGAACTGACGGATAACAATGAGACTTTCCGAATTTCGGGTTCGTACTTCAACTGTTCTAGTAGTAGGAAAATAAGATCCCTTTTCCCTGAAATAGAAATTCATTGGCATTTTTGATATTGAATTTTTACCTTGTACGTTCGTGCACTTATTGGAAAGTCCTACTTCGCCAACGTTCGGATAAAAATAATAGTTATATTTTCGAGACATGTAGATGTGTTCTATTTTTTTCTGTTCTGGCCAATGAACTATGATTCTGTTAAGTCAATGCCTCGTTTTCAAGTTTAAGGAGAATAATTAAATAAATACCCTTTTACAAGGTTATAAATTACAGGGTGCAATGATCTAGGTAGCTTGGGTCAAATGAAAGATATTAATTGTTTAAGAAAAATAAGTAATTAATGAAATGGAAGGGCTTTAAAACTTTCATTACATTCTATATTTTGTAAGTCAACAATGGTTATCGATATTACCAGGATTACATTGTAGAACATCCGTATTGCATCGATATGTTATCCGTCCTCTCACGTTCACAGCACAAAGCCATTCACGCCACCCTCGACAGATAATGAGCGAGCTTCTTCCGTAGTTTTGGGTAAAAGAATAACAAATATACATCATCGATCTTTATAAACTTTCACATTTATATCATAAACAAAATTTGGATTCATGACAAGATTCGCTTAAGTCACTACATTTCCAAAATCAATAACTCCGACATTATCAAATGCAAATTGTCCTTCAGTATTGATGAGCTGGTTCCGTATTGCATGGATTTCGTTATTCGTCCTCTCACGTTCACAGCACAAAGCCTATTCACGCCACCCTCGACAGATAATGCACTGACTTTTTAAATTAGTCGCTTTAAATGAGTTCAACGCGAAATTCTTTTGTTGAGATTAACTCTTTTACAAGATTTGCTGACAGATTTGAAACACAGAAGTAGAAGTTATGAATAGAATACGAAATAGGTTCCATGTATAATGGATGTATTTGATCATTATTAATTTTCACTCAACTAGGCTTACGTAGAGCCTAGTTGAGTGAAAGTAGCTTAGACATAAAAAAATCTGTGGCGTGACTTCGCCGTCGTAAATATCCCGTGTAAATCCTACTAGAGGGTTAGGTTTTTTTCGGTATAAAGCTTGTGTTTATTCGTACCCCACCTATATGAGGACAATATTTCATGAAGATATGTTGACTAGATAAAGCATAAAAAGGTTGCAAAAAAACAATTAAATAAATTTACTTTCGCATATTATATAAGTTGGGATTGCTATAAAGGCATGATCATATAAATTAGCTAGGAAATATTGACACCGTATTTTATAAAACAAACAGCGTTTTCATCTCGACCAGCAAAGAACACCTGCGAAAATCGGATACAAAATGTAGCCATTGACGTCCTCTGGGACCTACTGCGGATGACTCACTGCATCAAAATTTAATATGAATTTTCTTGATTTTGTATTTTGCTAACTTCGCAACGCTCGAGGGAGTTTCAGCACAGACCTGTTCTTTAATTTAGTAGTTTCTTATTGGAGTACGCTTATTTGAAGTCACGATTTTCCGCGAAGAAACAAAGTTTAAATTAATATCACAGGACATAATTTTTAGCAAGAGTTATTTTTTATTTTCTCAGATATACTATTTATTTTTGTTACGTAAGATTTTGACGACATGTTTTATATTTATTTATTTATATACACTTTTCGTATTTTATTGAGATTCCATAAAATAAACATGCATTGTGTAATGAAATACATGTTGCGGTCATTAAACTGATTAATTGACTGTTGATTGTCAATATAAACGAGTCAAGATTCGTAGCAAAGTAAGTCAAGCTATCGTATATATAGTTATACTAGTATTATTTAATATATATTAAACAGCATTAACTTTACTCCAAAATCAAAGTAATCGTAATTCACCAATTACTATCGCTTCAAAAGTTCTGCAAGATAATCCAAATCACATAGTTCCCAACAGTTGCCGCACATAATTTGTAAAGTTACGATCACAAAGTAATTATCGCTCGCACTCGTGTATCCGGGTAATATAAGTCAGCGTAGATGTGGACGGCAGTTAAAGGCTCACAAATATTGACTTGGCGTCGTTTCGAAGTTTTGCCCATCGAGTCCCGCTGGGAGTCGCGGATGCTTGGCGGCCTGCCAGGGTCCGGACGCAGACACGTCCGTGAAAAGTATAGAATTCTACAACTGAAATAAATAAATGTTTTGCTAGATAAACTTTAAACTTTGGTTTGGTAGAACATACTGAACAAAGATGCATTTGGTCGAATTTTCTTTATCACCTATAATATTTATTTAGGTAATAAGTAATGGAGAGAATCAATTGGGCAATATACCGCTAATTTAATTAAGTTAACGTTTTACCGTCTTATATCAAAGTTTCCCTTCAACAAATAATGGAAAAATTCGTAAATTAAACGTTCTCCTTTGAAATGGCTCGTAGTAGGTTAGTGACGGGGTGATAAATTGAGTTCTAGTAAAAACTGGCGACGCTCAGATAATGCCACTATATGTTATTACAGCAACACTTAATCTTCTTTTGTTATGGCTTGAAAGGGTTTATCGGATTTTCTTTTATTCACTCTTTTCAGCACCTTAATTTCATTTTAGCTATAATGGCTTATATAACGGCAAGAACCACTCCACGACATTGTGAGTAAAAAATATAATGATGAAGCCATTTCTTGTGCAAATTAAAAAAAAATGTACGTTACGTCTATTCATCGGATAATAAGGTGTTTTGAAGTATAATTGTAATTAAATACGTTTTCAAATTTCATATAAACACGCCGTTTTAAACCTAGCTTCCACTTGACAATCTTAAGATTCCTCTGTTCCAAGCGTTTACACTGAACATTAACCGGGAACAAAGAGAATACAACGAGCCCTCATAAAAATTTAGTAATGCTTCAGAGGAACAACTCCGTTCTTGACTATCTCTACTAACTTTTTGCTGAGATACCTACGTTGAATAAACGCGCAAGCTGTTTTTATCTGATGTGACGTTTAATCTCCTTGGGGTTTAATTTGATTCTATAATCGTCTCACTGTATTACTAAGACGAAATTTTTTGCATACTTCTTATCGTATTATACGTTCAGAAGGTGAAGTGACTATTTTTAAATTTCATATCCTAACATTAGCAATGTTTGTTCCTTTCTTTTTTCTACACGTATGCACTACATCATATACAAAAATATGACATTTAAATGATAAGCCCGTGATGAGATGGAATCTCTTAACGTAAATGTAAATTTCCTCTTGTACAGAAGCTCGAACATCGTAGTTCCCGTTGTAATTTGGTACTCGAGTGCTGCTGTCAATCACTACGATTGTATTCACATTGTTAGTAGTGAAGCCTCTACTCTCAAAGGCAATGTATCCTAGATGAAGTTGTAGTCTATGTTTGACTCTTCCCGATACATACACAATGCTTAAACAACCCATCCGCTACAAACATAAATCTTCTATTTATAATTCGTTCATCCCAAAAGTTTGTAGATCGTTCAATTTGGACCGAAATATTTTAAAATATTCTGTCAATCATTTATGATAAATGTCATCTTTAAGATGTATAAGTGCAGAATTGGCAAGATACCATAAGATAAATGATGATCGAACGACCATTTCTAAGAGAAATGAGATAAACTTCACAAAATGGCATTTGAAATTCAAATTATAAATGAATGACATTTAAACAGACACGAAACTTTTAGAATAGCAATGAATAATTCGAACAAAAGTCGTAGTTTCGCGTGTCGTTGAGGTACATGTTTTACTTTTCCTCAATTGATTTCATTCGGCGTATATAAGGAAATTGCGAAAGAAATTCCAACAATTTTTCCTTCACCGACTTTGACAGGGCGCTATAAATCTGCTGACAGAGATACCAACTTTATTGCGAAGTTAAGCGTTCCATTAAAATTATTATTTATTCACGAAAGGTTTATGAATTCATTCCGATTTTCGTTGTTAGCGTAGTTCAAAAAATATTATGAGATTACATCTACTATTGAACTGTAACGCTTAGGGTATATGATATTGTTAACAAAGAATCTGTATCTAATAATACATTTATTAAATTAAGTAATTATTTTGTTGCAGTGGATACTACGGCACAGTACGACGCTGTACGTGCCTACCTCAAAGAGTTGGACATTTCCAGTGCAGTATGGGTTGGACTTATTAGAAGCAACCCCGACGGGGATTTCACATGGACGTAAGATTATTAATTACCCTCATAAAATAACATGCACATAACGAAAAGAGATATTTATATTATATTTTTCGAGCGTTATGAAATCTCTGTTATAAATAGCTACACACGAGTTGCCACAATAAAACGTTAGCAGCTAGCGCGCTCGCTTTATTCCTTCGAATTTAATTTTAGAAGAAATATGAAGCTATTATTTAGCGAAATATATTTTGTGCTATCATTCTTTTAAATTTTTTGTTGTTGTTGTTGTTAGTGACTACAGGGGATTAAGTGGAGAGGGTTATTGGAGTTCTGCACCAGATTCCAGAACTGCGCCCTTGTGTGCCGCTGCGGATCCTGCAGCAGATTACCGTTGGGATGCGCGAGCTTGTGGTGGTCCTTCTGTAGCTTCCTTCATCTGCGAGCTACCTGGTAAATGAATAACTAATGGCAGTACAAATACGCTGTATTAATTCTTACATGAATAAAAAATAAGGATAATGCTTTTTCTTTTGCTGCGATATGTGGCTTATAAATTACCTTATAATTAAACACAAACATATTTATTCACATCATTAAAATCTGGAATTATCACATGTAACGTATATTATTATATACTAAAAACATGTTATATTTAAGAGATATATTTAATGAAACTATTTATTTGTTTTTTGTATAGTACCACAATGGGCACTCGGAAACGAAGGTTGTATGGTCCGTGCACTACCAGCGCTGACAGTCCTGTATCTACCGGAGAGTGCGGCTGTCCAGCTTACTGCAGATTGTGGTCTAGCAGGTGTCAAGCGCGTCCAATGCACAGGCAATGTAGTACGTATCTTAAAATAGAAATATCTTATTTAGTTAAAAGGTAATTATTAAAAATGACTCTTTTTCACAGAAACGTGAAGATCTCCTCAAAGATTTATCGTGTGGTGTGGAAGATCAGACCTCATCCACCTCAATGCACTACACAAGTTCTGACTGGCAAGCTACAACCGATGTATCTATGATCGATCAGGATAATAATGATGTGATCACTGAGGAAAATATTACAACAAAACATGAGGAATTAAATCCGACTAGTTATATACAATCAACACCCGTTCATAACTATATTTTAGGTGCACGTAATCAATTTATAACGAAACAATATGAACCTTTATCCAAAAATGACAAATATGTAAATCCAGGGGAGACCAATAATCTAAATAACAATATTCCAAGCATAATTTTCAAAAATGATTTATCAAGTAACGAGTATGCAGATAAATTGGAAGATGAGAGACATATCCAACATAAACTATTGCACGATGAACTTGCGCGACTTGGAAATTTTGAAACGATTTTTAACCAACCCACGGATCATTTTATTCCACCGCTGGTAATGGCTAAAGCCAAGTTAAGTAATGATATGACTGCAATATCGTATGAAGAAAAACTTGCCCAAGAGAATGATGATTATAAAGGTATAAACAACTCCAACGACTTTATGAATACAATACATATAGAAAATGATAGTAATACCAGTGAAACACCTACGACATATACGACAAATAATGTGTTAATAAGTGTTGCACATTCAAAAAGTGACAACGATGATATTCAAAAAGAGAACATAAAAAAGATTATGCCTAAGAAATATACACCAAAGTATTCGAAGTATGAGGACTCCAAAAGAAAATCGATCCAAATCATAAATGTAAAAAGAAATTCAAACAAACCTATACACCAAATAGCTCCATCTCCTTCCTCTATGCCATCTATAGTCAATACAATACCATCATTGCGTAAAATCGAAACTAGTGATGAACAAGAGAGTGAGGAAAATGTTACACAGATAACTAATAATGACAATGAAAGAGACGAATCATCTATAGAGCTTACTGTCATAATTCGAGAGCCAAAAGATTTTACAAAAAAACTCATAGAACATAATAAATTGCACAACGAGACAATGAAACTTCCCTTATCTAATACGTCTCTTAATACTTCAAAGTTGCAAGAAAATACAGACGCAACTTCTCCAAATGTTATCGTTTTACATGATGAAATTATTAATATTACTTTTAATTTAGACAACGACAATCATTCTACAGATGTCCAAGTTTTGGAAATTTCCACAAAAATGCCAATATTTAAAGATAACACTGTCGGAGTCGATATTTCTCGAAAACAGCTTACAGAAATTTTTAATAATACAAATTTGAACGTTGAAGTTGATACCACTGCTTCTGACCTAATTAAAAATATATCTGAGATCACAGAAAACAGTGATATTACATTGGCTTTATTTTTAAATTCATCTAATGATACTGTTTTTAATTCTGAACAGAATCCGCACAATTTAACGGGCAATTCTCAATTATCATCAGACGCTCATTTGCCGATAATAAACAATTCCCTTAAATATACTACAAGCGCCGATATGAACGAGAATATAACAGTTCCAGCAACTTCGCATACATTTGATACTGTTATAGATATTCAACAAAGTAATGGTAATTTTAGTGAAGAAGAAATTGACGATTTCCAATCACCGTTACTGTCTGGAGCAAATGAAGCATTACATAGACCACTGAGAGCTCGGAGGCCTCAATTGCCTCAAAACAGTAAAAAATTCAACCCCTTCCGTATATTAGGTTAATTTTACTAGTGTCTTAATCTGTATTGACTGCCAAGGAATTCTACCCTTAGATATTAAAGGACTATGAAGACGAGACACAATTTCATATAGTATTAGTATTAAGACACAGTTACATATTGTGATCGCACAGTGCACTTAGCAGAATTACATGATGATCCCTTAATCCTGATTGGTATTTCATTAGGCTACATATTCATTACATTAAGACATTATTTATTAAGCGCACCTTTAAGCTTTACGTCAATCTTACCCACTAGCGAGCAGCAGTTTAATCAGAAAGGTTATTCAGAATGTACATAATAACATCTGACGATTTTATCCCTATGAATATTTATAGTAGGTAATACGAGTATATGGTATATACATTTTTGAGTAAAGGTTGGGCGATCAAATCATTTCTTTAATGATACAATACTAACAAAGCAATGTGAATGCTCGCTTCTGGGTTAAGACCGTAAATTTCATGAAGTAATTTAAACGTTCATTACACTCATATATCGATTAGTCGAATGTCAAATGGTAACTTAGTCAATTCGTGTATTTGAAGTGTAGCAAAGCTATGTTTCATTATTTTAGATTTCTAGTCATTAGAATATAGCATAACTGTAAACATTGCCAAATAAAAGGAAATACCTATCAATGACGCAAAAGTCCGAAAACACGCTGATCATATCATTAAATATAAGATTAATTTAAAAATGTCATATTTATTATATTTTATTTATACTTTATCGCATTCCTTTGAAATATTGTTCCGAGATTAATTACCATCCTCGAACGATGTTCGTATAAATTAATCTCGTTTAAGATGAAAGTGGTTAGATATATCAACTCAAGATGCTGAGGGAAATGGCTGTTTTACAGAAAATGAGAATTTTATAATTTGTCACAATGTAGTACGAATTTTATAAATAAATATATTAAAAATATAAACGGATGTTTTATTACAAAAATCTTCTGATTATAGGCATTATTGGACGCAAATCACACAATGCTTTATGTATTCGTTTTTTTTAAATAATAATTTTAATAAATCTATTAATTGGAATTTGGAACAATCTATGCATGATATTTACATAATAATACAATACCTACTAGTAAAGTAACGTAAAATAACTTAACGTAATACAACTATTTTACTTCAATTTACGTAATTCATTAATTTTGTGAGTTCAAAAGAATGCACAAAACAGTACGAGACAGCTAGAGCGCTACAAAACCCTTCAGGGGTTCACATTTCACTCGAAGGTAAGAGTCATTCCACACACTACTGGAGCTTAGGGAACGAGTGCCTTATTATGTACAAGTGTTCTATGTCGCTCAGGTTCCCTTATACATATTGAATTTCCCTTACAGAATCTGAAATTTAATCCGATCGAATCTTTTCCAAAACTATAACATAATCGAACTAAATGAATGCATTTCATGATCATTAAGAAGAAATGCTACAAACTTGTTTGACATTTTCGTATAATGGCTCAGCCATTAACAAATCGACACCAGAAAATGATGAAAAATATAGAAAAACAAATTGATTCACAAAACCCCTTCAGACATTAAAATTTTAACTCGAAGTAAACTCTCACACAGATAAATCTTGAGACAACGTTCAACCGTAAACGTGATGAACTAAAAGCCCGCCGACCTGTGGCTATTCATTATAATATTATTGACGGTGTCCTTACATGTCCAAAATGTGCTCGTACCTTTAAGACTAAGATAGGGTACCTAAGCCACATACGAGCACACGAGAGAGCTATAACAGCTAGCTCCCAATTCTAATTACAGTCGCCGTGGCCGCATCGGCCTGGAAGAATACAACTATAAAACTCGGATGATTATAATCAAATGGGGTAATCTTATATATGTATGTCTTTTTGTTAAACACGAACATCTCAATTACACAAATCCCTTGAAATCCGGATTAACATTTTGTCAACTCTTTATACGATGACAGAATAGCGCCGATAACATTGCGTATTTTCCCAATATATCAATTGTTATTTATTCAGTTGTTTCAAAAATGTCGATATCTGTGGTATTATTAAATAATTAGACACAGTATTTATTGCCTAGATTATCTCTAGTTAAAAATTATTTCCACGTAATCGAGACACAACTGAACATTTTATTAACCGACTTTTTGCAAAATACTTGAAAAGAAGTTTCTGATGACAGAAATAATACAGCATGCAGTTGTATAAAAATGTCGTGAGTAAGTTTTCCCAACACTCCACACAATCAATGTTTGCGGAACGCTTCAGCTCCGACTCGTTTAAGTTTCTTTAAAACCACAATTAAAATTTATATATTTTGCAGGAAAAATATATTTTTAACCGACTTTCAAAAAAAGGAGGAGGTTATCAATTCGACCGTATTTTTTTTTATGTATGTTACCGCATATCTCCGGCGTTAATGGACTGATTTGGAAAATTCTTTTTGCATTCGAAAGAGTAGAGTTCATGTGTGGTCCCATAGAAATTTGGTTCAAGTCTGATCATCCATGTGGAAGATATTCCAGGGAACTCCTCGAAAGTCAACAGAATAAGATCTGCGGTTAAGTTTTAATGATGTATATATCACCTGAATTGTGACTAGATGATGTGATTACCCTTCACAGGACACTAAAAAGGATAAAATAAAAATTTTTGCCAAAAAATAGAACCGACTTCCTCGCTCTGAAAAGTAGAAAATAACTTTTATTTCCTTTTGTTGAAATCTATACTATATGTCTATATATCTATACTAAATCTCTATAATGAAATAAAAGTTATTTTCTACTTTTTAGAGCGAGGAAGTCGGTTCTATTTTTTGGCAAAAATTTTTATTAACCTTATAGTAGTCATCAAATATACATATGCTGAAAAGATTTACTTGAATTCTGAAATACCTTCCTCCCAAATGAATTCCAGGTAACGGCCAATTTGAACAGAGACTAGCAAACTGCGCAGGGACTCTCATAATGCGATATGAGTAACACTTTTTTACCCCACTTGGGATTAAATCCCGTGACCTCTCTATAGTTAAGGATGCAACTACAATACTACGTTCGTAATTTTTAATAATAAGTGCGTACTCGCGTTGATCTTGAGTATGCGACAAATTTTATCGCTATCTCGTTTGCTCTAACGTAAATATCAATACGAACACTCTAGGTATTTGTTTTCTTTGTCTTCCTACATTCTATATTTATATCTAATATAACGTTTTATGACAAAATAAGAGCAAAGCGTTTGAAACAAAACAAAGAGCAATTTATGTCGCTGTTTGCTATCGTATTGCCCATTTTCAATGAAACGACCGTTTTAGTCTGTGTCACAGGACATAAATACAAAAGTTATGGATACTGGCGTATTATCGTATTATTGTTTACATATCTGACGTACACAAATGTTTATGCCTATATAATACCTTTTGTCCCGCACATCTTTTATGTGGAAGAGTTATCAGTTACGTGATAACTGTAGCGTGTACTGAACATCTCATATTTCAAAGTTATAGTTTTATTAAAAATAGTGTTGGAAATGTATCACAATATATTTAAAGACTGTATGTAGAGAGTAAAATAAAACATTACTTTAATTGTACGTATATCTCTAAATATTTCGGCCGGTCTAGCAATAAAATGGGACTTATTCAGGTAGAAGTCGGTACCTATATACCTCTACTTCTATCAAATTAACATTATTTAAATTTTAGCTTAGGTAAAAGGGGAACATTCAAACAACATAAACATTTTAGTTAAATAAATATGAAAATATAAGTCATGAAAATATTACTTTTTGTAGCGAGATAGAATTCTAACCATCTTTCGACCTTGTCGAAATCAGGATTTCATTATCAGTAAAAGTTTCCGTCACTCAGTTGTATAGCGCAGGATTTTAATATTTGAAATAATGCTAAATTATAATGTCTGATCGAATTTCATTGTATAGTAACAGTAATGATGGACTGAGCCATAAGTATTATCATTGAATCGCTAATAATCAATACAAAGCCAATAATATTGTAATTTAAACATGGACATGTCTGCCAGGCACTTATCATGTTGGACATTGACAACGAAAATTAGGACAGAGGTCACTCGGGTTTTGTCTCATCCATTATTCACTATGATTGGTGGATCCATCACACTGCGTTTGACTCAATCGTGTAACTATATCACATACAACTATATCACATACAACTTCCTCACAAGATTTATATACGAGTTAGATACCAATATAAAATAATTATATTGAGGCCCTTCTCTCATTACGATACGACACTCGTGTCGAATATTTGCTGAATACTAGACATTGACAAATTTCTCATTTGTGCAACGTTTTTTTAGGAATAGACGGTTAGAATTTTTTTCAGTAGAAACAGAAGACGTCACCGCACGAAAAGAAAATACTGGATTACTACTTACTACAATATGTCGATTTTTTTTTATCGATTTACCGAATGTTTAAGAAGATAGGTTTTTTTAGACATTCGGCAAATTATAGATGTTGTAAAATTATTGAAAGCGAACATCATCAACCAATCATCAATACACACCAATACATCAACGAATATTCAGGGAGTGAAGCTGTTTTGAGGAGACACGTACGCGACGCACAAGACGTCGACGACGTCGAGTCTCGCGATACTGGTTGCGGACGCGTAGGATACCGGTAGCTTAATGTGCGAGTCTCCATTGAAATATATGTGAGATACGCGGTGACGACTAGTATTCGAGACTCGCGTACAACGTCGCCTATGCGTATCGTAATAGGAGAAGGGCCTTAGACATCACTTCAACTCCGTATTGTGAAACTAAGTAAAGGTTACGCTGTGAAATTTTGATTACTGATAATAATACTTAAAAATATAAATGAAAATGTTTGTGAGGATGGATGTATTCTT
Organism: Phoebis sennae; assembly: GCA_001586405.1. Lineage (NCBI taxonomy): Eukaryota > Metazoa > Arthropoda > Insecta > Lepidoptera > Pieridae > Phoebis > Phoebis sennae. The sequence goes on along the minus strand of LQNK01000039.1, from coordinate 157,004 downwards.
GTTACTCTTTCACGCAAAAACTAATTAACCAATTACCATGAACTTCTGGACCCTTACCTATGTGTAGAGGTAAGCTACTTTTAATACCGGAGTTTCCAGGAGATTAGAAGTTACGCTGAAACGCGGGACACGGCTAGTATTTTTATAAATAGATATAAATTAACAACTAGATGTTATAAACTCAGAATATTTATTAAATAATTTTCGATCGAACCTACACCCTCTAGCGTTATATACACTGCAATATTCACTACGCACATCGAATCGTTATTTGGAATTCCTTCCCCAAAACCTTTATTAAGTTTATAAAGTGTAAAGAATGTAAATGTAAAGAATACATAGTTTGAATGTTCGAGGATCCGAAGTTACCCACAATTGAACGGTCCCCGACATTTTTTAAACAATATTGGAAAAGTAAAGAAAAACTTTTGTGATGAAATTCTTCCAATCAATTTCAATTCAAACATTTCCGACTTCTCAGATTTATGTACCATGGATATGAATACAATATTACTTTATGTTCAGAAATTTTTTGGCATCTATTTAAAGCCCTTAATATACTGGATAACTTATTTAGTGTTTAGAGCATTTGATTGAACCGCGTATGTGGGTATGAGTTTTGTACTTGTATACTTACACGAATCAGAACATTTATAAGGCACTTCTAAACTAAACATTGGATCAATTTTGAATTAGCGGTTTTCAAGGAATTTAATACATTTTAAAGTGGTACCTTCCATAGCTGTAGTTAGAATATCTGGTATGACGTGAACGCACTGCGGTATTATGCAAATAGCTGAGATCACCTGGCGCCCGTTTCCGGAGATTCTATTCCGTGTTAAACACAAATCACTTTCCGTCCCGGTCTCTGGATCACAGAGGACTGAGGTACACAAACTATTTTTTGTTTTTTTTTTTAATAGTAGAACATAAACGATACTAAATGATGAAGAATTACTAAGGTCATTTAATTAAGACTTAATTTAAAGATTTTTTTAGTAACTTCATCATTTTTATGCATCCGAAAAGTTTGAGGCAGGGGTAAACAAGAATTTAATAACATGCTCAAATGTACCTAGGAGGAGTACACCTTTTGAGTAGAAACGTAGAAGATAATGACAAATTATTAAATATGAATATGCGGATGAATAGACGGCATTCATATATAAATTCTACCTTCTATTTTATCCGGGATTTAGAACATTAAAAAATCTTTTTCAGAATTGAAAAGGCGTGGGATAATACGATGACGGTTATAAGTTTGATATTTTGTACACTGGAAAATTTTTGGAGCAGCGGTTTACGAGGAATTTAATAAACAGTAGGTTTGTAAACATATTATTTTATGCGCAGTTGATTTGTTCTCAAAAATTTATTGAAATACGTTCTAATTTCAAAAAATAATTAAATTAATTATTATTCAGAGAGTTAATTGAAGTATTGAACCTCGTTCTATTTTGAGAATCAATCAATTATCAATTTAAGGTTTAATATATTTCTGTTTACGTATCATTTTACACCTGCAATATACACCGATTTAGTACTCACGATCTCGTCTGCGTCTGAAACATTAAAAATAATACCTTATAAAACATGGTAGGTTTTGTGTTTGAGAATCCGTGGAGTAAGCTATGCGTTGGGATTATTGCTGAGCCCACGGCCCCAATGCACATCGATCTGTGACACACATACTACGTTTAGTAAACATCTTTGACAAAATACGCAAGTAAAAATATTTAAATTGTATGGGTAGTGAGAATAACTTTTAAATGGTATTTAAATCTTTTGGACTTAAAAAGTGAATGATTTTTTTAATTGCGACAATTGTTTTCGAAAATCACGTCTTCATGTTCTATTTCCTCTTTAATAGACTTACTTTTGCCTCGATATTTATAATAAATGCAAAACGCAACGGTATAAATCGTAAGAAATAACCTAATTTGTAGCTGCAATATCTGCATTCGCTGTATTTATCTTCCGGATAAACTGTTATCGTCCAATTGAACTCGCTAACCATACACGGAGCTCGGAATTCGACAACAATTTATTGTTCCACGACAATCCCGACCAACCCTGATTAACTCAGTGTTCCTGTTATCTACCAAAGAGCCGGCTTTAATTGTTGCGGCGTGAGGATTATATTTTATAACCTGATATTTAATACATTGCATTGAATTAAATAACAAAATTTTGTTGAAATAAAGGGCAATAAAAAGTAAGTATCATGAGGAAGAGATAAAAGGATAGGATTTATATGTGCAAGCATATAATTAACGGGTAATCGTGAAATTTTGTATTATTAAAATAATCATTAAAACTGTCCATGCAATGGATATGTCCATTACATTAAATATCTTCTGTAATAATCTTGAAAACGCGGTACGAGACTTGTGACGAGACTTTCGATACATTTTCAAATTATTATGTATTTTATTGTTTATTTAACACTTTTTTTTATACACACCACAATAAGAAAATAAAAAAATGGTAGAGTAAAACGAAAACGGTTTGTATAAAGGGGCGGCCTTATCGCTGAATAGCGATTTCTTCCAAGGTACCCCATAGGCGCAATTAAGTTATTTTGTGTAAGTTAAAAAAAATATTTATCATTGGTATCACTATAAAGATGGGATCTGTAGTTAGGATTATAAAATCAAGTATAATTTACCTCAACTAATTAAAGATCATGAAAACCGCTAGAGTACGTCGGTAATCAGAGGGTAAGCAATTTGTCGTAGCTTTTATGAAATAAAGGCAAAATTAGTACGGCTAATTAAAGTTAGGGGTAGTTTGTGGACCCTCGTCAAGGGCTGTCTACTGGAGTATAAGCGCTGTTTGAGTTGTCGCTACATCTTACTTTAATCTGAATTGAAAATAACGGATAACCTGCTATTATATTGGAGTAAGAGTGGTAAAAAGATTAGTTATAGACTAATTCATCGTTCTCAGTTTTTACAAGAATTTTTAAACTTCATTCGTTCCGCTGTATGACTATGATCCACGTCTATTTTCTAGGCATATTTACATAAGATTAAGTTTTAGAACTTATTATAAGAGTTTTTTAATGTTTTTAATTAAGCATTTAGAAAATATTAAAGAACCCAAGCACTATAGTTATTCTAAAGGCCAATAAAAACTTACAAATTCTAAATATCAACCATTAGATAATCGTTTACAATATAAGAATGAAGCAATGGACTATTTAAATAATTTGATGTTCATTGAAAAATTAATAATAATCGTTTGAAAATATTACATAAAATAAAATCCCTTGAGGCATAATGAATTTCAACCGAGGTTATTTTTGGTCTGCCAAATATTGGAATTCACAATAGTAACAGAATTCCCGTTCCCAATCACAATGCAATTCGTCATTCACAAACCTCGTTTAACGTATGGAACTTGCACGATTTACTGGTTCCATATTGAAATATCGATTGGGTTCGTTATATATCAAATAAAATAGACGGAGCTTTGCATACAGCTATCAAAAGGGTTGTTTGCAACGGCAATCGTACTAAAAGTAATTCCGATATAATAAATTGCTTGTACAAATGTATAGAAATGTATATTCGCGTATTTGTAGCACGCGTAATGTCACACGTTCACGACTCAATATCGAGTATCGACTCATTACTTAAGTATGGGATTTTTATTTTGGTTGTGTAATTTGGGGTTTGTATGTGGACGAGTACGTCGATGTACCTAATCATGAGAAGGAAAAAAGATGGAAGAAATTACATGATATTAAAACACTGGAAGCCTCATCGCAATGGATTTGCATTGTGTAACTGAAGCGGGAATAGTGATAAAATAAGTAAGTAGGTATCCTATGTATTTACAATTATTTAAAAATTTTAATTGTAAACAATTCTTGTAAACAATCCCTCCCTGCGTCTCAACACGGATTTTTCAAGTCAAGGTCTGTTAATACAAACCTGTCCGAATTTACTCAATTTTTGTTAACAAACATGAGTGAGGGAGCTCAGGTAGACGCCATTTATACCGACTTTGAAAAGGCATTTGATAGGGTAGACCATAGTATTCTTGCAATGAAGTTAAAGGCCGTCGGTATAAAGGGTAACCTACATAGATGGGTAGAATCTTACATACTAAATCGTAGTCAAGCTGTTATAATCGGTGGTCATCGTTCGAACTTCGTAAACGTTACGTCTGGAGTTCCTCAGGGCTCCCATTTATCTCCCTTGCTTTTTAACATTTTTCTTTTTGATATAGTTCACTGCCTTGAGCACTCCAGATGCCTGTTATATGCGGACGATCAAAAAATATTCCGTAGAATAGATTGTATTTCCGATTGCTATTTGCTCCAGTCCGATCTAGTTCGATTAGGCGAATATCTTACCCATAATAGAATTGGAATAAACACTCAAAAATGCGAAATAATCAGCTTCTCGTGTAAACGAAACAATACATTATTCAGTTACACTCTCAATAATGTATTACTAACGAGAACTAGGCTAATAAAGGATTTAGGCGTGCTGATCGATGCTAAATGTACTTTCGATGCGCATATTGAGCATATCAGCAATAAAGCTTACAAGTCGTTGGGTTTTGTCATCCGCACAACTCAACCATTTCATAATATACAATCTTTTAAATCCATTTACTTTTGCTATGTCAGAAGTATCCTAGAGTATGGTTGTATAATATGGCGACCACAATATAAAAAATACATAAATCAGCTTGAAAAAATTCAAAGGACATTTATTAAACATCTCAATTTTAAAGCCAACAGGCACAATTGTGACTATCGGGAATCCTGTAACTTTTTTAATATGGAGTCGTTGGAGGGGCGACGAGTACTCCATGACATGTTGTTTTTGTACGATATCTTGACTAATAAGTTTGATTCTCCCGAATTAGTCAATAATATTTTCTGGAACACCTCCCGCATCCGAAATAGGAGAACTCCTATGTTAGCAGTACCCGCGACATACAATAATTATATGAGACATTCATTGTTCAGAAGATTGCCAGCCCAATACAATAATAATTTCTCTGACTTGGACTGCTTTAACTCATCTCGGAACTCTTTTAAATCCAATATTAAACGGTATATACTGACGAATAATGTTAAAAATAATATCATGTCATAGCATTAACACACAAACACGTACGCACAGACACATACACACACAAACACACACACACACACACACACAATATCCTTCCGTCTCGCTTGTCTGATTTTTTACTAATTATAAAATGGAACTTTGTAATTGGCGTACCGACCTAATATATGTCTCTGTATTAATACTACAAGCTGTAAAGTTCATGGTAAATAAATAAATAAATAAATAAATTTTGATAAAAAATCTTCTTAATGTAGCTATCTGGATATATTAAAGTAAAAATCATTAGGTGTTATTCCTGTTAAAAGTTATCCCATTATAAAATGAGTTTTTAAGTGTATGCATTATTATATTTGGTCGATGCTTACAAAATCCTCCCTCCTAGGGAGAAGGGACCCAATTATAAGTTGAGAGATCGTTGGGAAGTTGAGTTATGTATTTTTTAACAAATTTATAAAGTTTAAGTCTCAAAGTACTGATACTTCATTCTCGTTGACGGCTCCTCACGATTATGAGTTTTTGAGCAAAATATCTAAAATTAAGTTGTTTTTCTTCGCTTGTTTTTTATTCCCTTAACAAATTTATACTTGTATTAAACAAAATGCTAACTTTGAAAAACCTGTGACATTTATTTAAAGCAACCCAGTGGACCATAGCTTTAATTTGAAATATAAACATCAATTATGATTCGGTAATAACTTTTCGAATTATGTTTTAATATATTCGGATTTTATTGCTTTTGGAATTCTGTATTCATAAGGCAACGCTTACATTTAACAACAACAGTATGTAAAAATAAATACAAACATAGTCCCTTTTATGAGTTTCTTAAATTACACTTGATCAGATAATTAAAAAATCTTTAAGACATTTTAAGCTTTGTAATTTTAAGTAAGCTCATCAAGTGACACTAAGAAAATCACAAAGCTTCTACTTTAACCCCCTCGTAACATTTTGACCGGTGAAACAAAAAACACTTTTTATACAATTTTTGCTCATTTACACATTATTAATGTACATCAAACAGGTATATTCTTTTTCGTTATAGTCTTTTAGTTAAGCTCTAAAAGTCTATGATTTAGAAAGATTTATATTTTATTTATTTATATTATAACTCTTCGATATTAAGTATGGGTGCCGAGTATTGCTCACGGCATGAATTGGACGAAGCTCACACCTACTAGCTAGTTAAGTTCCACATTACAGAAAACGAGCGTGAATGATCATCATTCTGTGTTTCATACGGTGAGTACGGCCTCCAGAGACTCGTATTCCCATTCCATTCCTCTCCTCTCCTGTCATATTCCCAAACTCATTTCAATTCATTAATCTATTCCTTATCCCTTACTATCCTATAGAAGATAGAACTTGGCAAGGCACTAGTGACAGTCGCGTTTTGCTGCTATTCATGGCTTTAATAAAATAACCATAAGGTAAACTACATGGTCCTGTATTCCCATCCCATTCCTCTCCCGCCCTATCCTGCGCCTCTCCCAACTTCCCATGATTAATCCTCTCCCTATTCCCTCCCACTCCTTTAAGCCGGCAAGGCATCTTGACACTCTGATGTTGAAGATGTTCATGGGCTGCGGTCTGTCACTTAACATCAGGTGAACCGCATGCCCCGCTTGCCTGCTATAACATAAAAAAAAATACTCAGCTTGCGTACTAAAATATATATATTATCATAAATAAAATGTCAACCGACAAATTCTGCAAATGTACTGCAAGCTTTACGGCTTGACAAATATCAATTAATAACACACTCATTATCGAATTGTTCCGAAACAATCTCGGCAAACGTTTAATCAAGAGACTACAAAATATTTAATAAATTAATCCGTACTATTCAATTGGTAATATATTGTAAAGTTTAAATAATTGTGGTCATGGTTAAATCCGATTTTGTACAAAAATTAACTATTATTTTTCTCTTTATAGTATATACATAAACTACTCTGCGTTGGCACGAATTTTTTCACTAAATTTCTAAAGTTTTGGTACGAATAAAAAAACGATATCTATCTAAATATACTTTCGTAGATAGTATACCTCATTTTCATTTATCTAATCCTTATATATTTAAGCATTGCATTTCTTTCACGGAAACGTCGACAACATTTAATGTCTGTATAATATTAGAGAGTACACTAGAGAAAAGCATAAAAAAGCCATTACGCGGCTTAAGATGGCGATATAGATGTCGAGTAAACGGGACCTCATTTGTATCTGAGGGAACACAAAAACTGCAAACCGTCTTCTTGATAAATGACTTTTATTTACAGATAAAGAACGTTAAAGATATTCTGAAAGATTTCATGTCATGATTCTGTTTCGAACCCTGCTAATCTAATGAATGTGAAAGTTTGTTACTAATCATGTACAAACTACTGAACCAATTGTTCTAAAATACAATTATAGTTAATGACCCGTATTATCATAGTATAGTAATAATATTTAATACTTTTTTTAGGTCTCGTTGACAAAAATACTACTCTTCATTTCTTCTTCTTAAGTCAGAGGGTAGATAAAAATGTTAGTAATCTATGCGCTTGCTTTTTGTTCTTTCTCTTGGAAATATAAAATGGTGCCAAGCAGTTCGTTTTATTGATATACTCAATGAATATCACATTATAACTCAAATAAATTATTACCACATAACTTTAGGGATAGATTGAACTGTCACTTATACTCGATATCCACGCGCACGCTCCCAAAATTGGGTTCCACGAAATTAATGTCAGCTTTTGTTGGAAAATCAGGACTGTAATAAAGAAATTCAACTTCAATCGATCTTATTTCTGATTAAGGAGGAAACGGGGACGTGACTCTATTGTTAAAGAGCAAATGTCATCGAATTATATTTGGAGTAATTAACTAATGAACGACTCTAGTATTATAATATAAAAAGGCCATGAATTATTTTTGAGTGTAGGTTAGCCAAAATTGAACTTTTAGAAGTATTATTTAAATTATTTTAGGAACAAATGAACTTTAATAACTGTATAATACCTACGTATTCATATGTTATTATTTTTTATGAATCTTCTTCGTTCACTCATGACAATGACTGCAGTTGACTATTTGCGCATGAAAATTTCCAGAAGTTAGTATGGGTGTTTCATTTCTTTACTGCTAAATATGTATATATTACCTTTATCTTTGGAATATCACAAACGGTTAATTATTCTAAAACGATACAAAGACATTTGGCTTATTTATAACAATCAAAATAAGATGTTTGTATAATCGTGCATTAATCCTTCTTGTTTCCAATATGTACCTATTTGATTAGAATATAAAAAAGAAGAACTAGATTATATGTATTTATGTGACTTGAATCGTTTTATTGCACAATCAATACAATAATATAAAGCAAGACAGCAAACCAGTCTCAATATATATTATTTATAGAAGGATAATAGAGTCAAGTTATAAAGTCTTCTTCTCTTTACAGTGTGACAAAACCACGTGTAAGTAGGCACTACAGGCAAGACTACAGAAAGAAAACGAAGAATAACATCAATTATTAAGAGATACGTCAAATAAACGGCAAAACTGTATCCCCACCCGCCTGCCACTTCGACTTAGCAATTAGAACAAGGTCTGACCCTGATTGAATTACTTGCTATTTAATTTGGCTTTGTGAGTCGTACTTGTATCGTGTTTCAATTTAAAATGGTAATTATGTTCTTGCCTTTGTTCTGCGGAGTCCTGGAACGTTGTTTTAATTTGTGTGATTAGTACTTAATTCAACGTGTAGCCGAATTCGTTTCTTGAAATTTTTGTGTTACGGTTTAGCGTTAATTCCTTTTTTTGAGTAAACTTTTGTAATTTATAGCAACAGTCATCAAAATGAATCTGTTCGTAGCTTTCACTAGAACTCGAGAATGACTGGACCGATTTTGGCTTATTTAGGATTTAAAATATTCTTCAAAATTCAGGAAAGGCAGAAGTCTAGTAACCGGTAATATTATTAAAACATAAAAAACCTAACTTACGGCAAATCTCTAACAACAGATATATTAAAAATACATGAGTAAAATCACAAATACAAAGTCCAAGCACTTAAAACTTTAGACTTGTGGATTTGCATGCCTCGTATACTTCTTTGTCATGCAAATACTTTGTCAAAACATCGTAAGTTTCGTAAATTTTCTGAGTAGTTCAATTATGTATAACAGATAGGTTGTGCGAAAATATAAAGTACAATAAATACAATTTAAATATAGCAATTAAGATTCGATTAACTGCTTTAATTATTTAACTATTATAATCCGAATATAGCAGCACATCATTAATAACATAAACCATAATGTTAACAGTATGCATTTCACTAATTTACCTTAATAACCATCATATACCTATCTATTTCTCAAACATAACGGCTATACTACCAGTTCTCGATAATCCAGTTCAGAGTTCATTATTATAACTACAATTTGTAACACAAAGCATTTGAATATATTATCCACTTCCTTTTATAAGAAATATTTGTCTCTCATTATTGCATATGAAGACTCTACTATTAAAAACTAATAGTAGAGTCTTAATCCGAATTAATTGTGCTAGAATGGCTTTTCAGTGCATAACTTCAGCATAGTCTATATTTAGCCGTTATCATCTCGATCAATTTAGCAGAGCACTTACAGCGCGCCACTTCGTCACACCGCGTTACCTCTCTCCCGACGAATTAACATCTATAACTATACTCTACTGAAATTCAATTAGAGCTCACTATTATAAACAGAATTTAAAGCACTACCAAACATTGTATTAATAGCGTGTATTTTATCCTTTCCTATCATGTAGTGATTATTATACTTCCAATTTTGAAAATATTGTCTGACTTAGCGTACAACGGCTATGGCTAGTGTAGTTTAAATTTAGCCGTAGCGTTGTCATCTCAATCAGTTCAGGAGGGCACTTACAGTGCGCCACTTCGTCACACCGCATTACCCCTCACCCACCAAATTACCACCTATAACTATCATGTACTGAATGTAGTAGAACACCCTAATATTATTACTAGAATTTGTAGGTCCATTTAATAAAAAACAATAGAGCATAGCATACACAGAGACGTTTTCAAGCATCTGATATAATAATAAAATATTTTCCTTTCATTCCTCTCATACAAGGAATTTACTTCCAGTTTTCAAAGTATATACATAACCAGAATTGGGTATTGCAGTAGTATGGCAGCACCTATATAAGTTTAGTATAGTCTGTATTTAGTCGCGTTGTCATCTCGATCAATTTAGCAGAGCACTTACAGCGCGCCACTTCGTCACACCGCATTACCCCTCATCCACCGAATCAACATCTACACCCAATACCGTCTTTACCATAAGGGCACACAGGGCCCGAGCCCAGGGCCCCCCATCTTCAGAGGGCCCCCAAGGACCAACAATTTCTCTCGCATTAATTTAATCTCTTACTATTTTGAATTCATAAACGAGTGAATATTTTGGCCAGCCGAATTCGTTCGTTCTTCGTTGGTCGAACGATGATCATTTTCAGAACTATTTACATTAAATCATTTATACACTGATATATACACGTGATATAAAAAAATGTATATGCACAATGAACGTCTGTGTAAGAACGTTGAAAAATCTTAAATAGTTCGCATATGATTGAATTTTGCAAAACATGAGTTGATAGCATAACTATAACTATGTATGTATAATTCAGTTAGTGGAAGGTGGGTATTTATATATATTTTATAAAACACATATAGTATTTTACTTTTTCATCTTTACATCCCAAAAAGGCCCCAAATACTCATGTGCCCAAGAGCCCCTGCATAGTCTAAGACGGCCCTGTCTACACTATCCTGTACTAAAAATATCTTAGAGCATAATAATATTATAACGAGAATTTGTAGGCTCATTAAATAGAAAACAATAGAGCGTAGCATACAGAGAGAGAGTTTCAAGCATTTGATATAATAATATGTAAAATTAATAAAATATTTTCTTTTCCATTCCTCTCATACAAGGAATTTGCTTCCAGTTTTCAAAGTATATACATAACCAGAATTGGGTATTGCAGTAGCATGGCAGCACCTACATAAGTTTAGTATAGTCTGTATTTAGTCGCGTTTTCATCTCGATCAATTTAGCAGAGCACTTACAGCGCGCCACTTCGTCACACCGCATTACCCCTCATCCACCGAATCAACATCTACACCTATCCTGTACTGAAAATATCTTAGAGCATAATAATATTATAACGAGAATTTGTAGGTTCATTAAATAGAAAATAATAGAGCGTAGCATACAGAGAGAGAGTTTCAAGTATTTGATATAATAATATGTAAAATTAATAAAATATTTTCTTTTCCATTCCTTTCATACAAGGAATTTACTACCAGTTTTCAATGTATATAACCCGAATTGGGTTTTGCAGTAGCATGGCAGCATCTACATAACTTTAGTATAGTCTGTATTTAGTCGCGTTGTCATCTCGATCAATTTAGCAAAGCACTTACAGCGCGCCACTTCGTCACACCGCGTTACATCTCGCCCGCCGAATTACCATCTATACCTATACTGTACTGAAATTCACTTAGAGCTCAGCTGCTTTGCCAACGAAAGTGAACATCACTTAGAAACGGTTAGGTAAAAGCCTCCGGAAAATTTCAGGTAAATTGTAATAAAATGGAACGGTAGGTACGATTTATGGCAATTTGGGATGTGGGGCAAGATGATTGAAATCGAATGGATAGATAGCTCGTTATCTCGAAGATGATTGGATGGGGTTATGTACCTTAGATTAGAATCGGTCTGGCGAGGAAAAATTAGTTGTATTTGAATACAACTGATGCACATTGTATTTTTTGAATGCAGGAATGCAATGTGTGTATACAAAAATAATATAAAGTTGTATTAAATTGTCCCTTTTTAAATCACATCTGCTCGAAAAGTGCCTACAAATTGCTTAACTTACTTTTGTATTTAAATTTTTTAAAAGATATAAATTAAAAATTTTTGTTACTTTATTTTTTAACAGTTTAGCTTAACAGAGTTTTCTCCTAATCAAATTTAAACAAACTATGCGACATTGCAATATTGTTAATGATATAAGTGCTCAGCCTTCCCTTCTTCCCCTTTAAACTCAATTTACTAAATGCTTATTAGTTTTAAACTTTCTCTAAACATTAAGCAAGCCATTAGCAACTGTAACTGTTAAAAAGAATAAATCCACACCTTCGTTTATTAGCTGTTTGTAGAAGCTCTAAAGGAAGTCGGTGAGAAAAACAACCATAAGTGTCAGAATAAGATAATCCACATTGACTCGCTTCATAATTATAATACACTAATCCATAACCATCAGCATCTTAAGAACGGTAAGGCAAACTTCATGAAGATGTCCTCGATGAAAACAGATTTGACTAATATAATATAATATGATCGATGTATGTCGCACAATTAACTCTAATTTACTCTTTTTTTTTATTTGGTCTTAAATAATACCGATTATTACGATTATACCAAATATTTTTTCCAA
>LQNK01000039.1:118363-140835 GCA_001586405.1 Phoebis sennae | reverse complement strand
TTTGATTTACTGTTTTTTTTTCGTATGAAGGGAGGTGACCGTATGATGTCATCATTGTGACGTTTATCCTAATGATAATGCCCAGTACACATGACAAGATTGCCCAGGGTGGGCATATAAGCGAAAGATATTTCTCAGTATCATAGGGAGTGATAACTCACTAAATAGCATAGTGAAAGCTTTGTTAGATAGTGAAGGGCCATGGTAGGCTGTCCTCCTTTGCGAGACAGAATGCATGAGCGGTAGAAAAATGTAGAGAACCCTCGCCGTCGTAGAACAGGGCGTAGAAGGGCTACCTGCGCTGTGAGCTCTCTTCTCCTCTGACAAGTACATAGTGCGCGTATGAGTACTGAACGAAATAAGAGGTCCTGAAATGAAGGGGCTGCAAGAACGGCGTTTCTGAGTCCATGGCATCCATGAAGTTTTAGCCGGTAAAAATCCGACATATCTCTGCCTTTTCTAAAGCAAAAAGTATCCACGAGGATTTCCTTAAAAAAATGTAAGGTTCTGTGTTTGCGCGTGTGGGAAGTCCAGGAAGTGTCGTAGCACTGTAATGATACGATAAAGTAAATAAATATCGGCAATCATTGATCAAAATACATAGCCACGTAGGTGCAGTCTTTTAACTTTATTTAGACCTGAAATATTTTAGAAACTCACCGTAGATGAGAGATATTTATATGCAAACCACGAATCAAAACATTATGATAAAGAGGATCGTAAGAGAAGTCGATTAACTCTGGCTGACCGCAGACAGTGATTGAAGCACACATAAGTTATACTCACATGTAGATTTGTTATGTTGTCTATACTTTATAAAGACTTACGATATTACTTGTTACTTAATCTTTTTTTATTTATTATCAAAAACAACAAAGAAAAGCCACATATACTTTGCAAGTAATGAAGAAAAAACTACTGTCTGTACTATAATCAATAATTTTTAACCGTAGAATATCTCAATATCCGACATGAGCGGTCCTTGTTTACATGTGTTGCGTGTAGTGGAGCGTGTCTGCGTGTAGTGATCGAAGGCGTTTGTCGGCGACATGTCAATTTATCCCCGTCAGCCGAGCCGATGTCCATGTCACAACATATTTATATACTCTCGATTATTGCTTATGGATAACAACTATACAATAACTTCATTTATAGTGTTCTAAATTTGAAATCACTTAAATAAGAAAATTGCATTTAACTGTTTTAAATCTTATTCTGATGATGATCATCGTTGATTGGATTCATATTTTAACAGCTGAGATAAGTTAGACATTGCAAGCATACACATTATCAAAAGGTTAAAAATAGCTAAGGATATCCAATTTTCATACAAAATATACGAAAAAATTCCGTCATGCCTCTTTTATTCTGGTTCTCATCAAATGTGATTACATTACTCACATAAAAGTGTTCACGAGCAACAAATTATTCACCATAAATCTAGTGAACTCTTACAAAGATCCCTAAACGTTAAAAATGGCGACAAATCCCTCACTTCTTCCCCCCATTTTTCTCGGAATCACAGAGTTCTATTCGTTACAAATGGGTGGTCATATAATTTTATTACTTGGGATGGTCACGAGAAATATTCGTTAGAATCATTAATTTCAAAATATTTTATATATATCTTGTCAAAGCTTAACAAAGATAGCGAAGTTATATTTGCGTTTACGTTTGAATGTAAATTTAGCGAATAAAGGTCCCTTGTGTCAAATAAAACAATAGAAACCCTCAAAAGCAGCCTCACATAATATGTATATTATTGCTTTGAAAAATAATTTATACCTTGGAAAGGAAAAGTTTAATGTAGTAGAGATAAATGATAATATTCCGTATTCCCCAGTTAGGTTTTATTATATTCAGTGCTTGCCCTTAATAATATTTTGTATAAACTGATTAAAGTTATTCATTTCCAACGTTCTAATTCATGTATTCGTTACTTTATATGTCTGTACAATAATATGATTCAAGATAACAAAACATATGGATAACAATAAATTCATATTTTAAATAGATAATTAAATGCTTATTTTCGAAACAAAGTAAGGATTGTGTGTTACATTTTAGTCTAACGTTTACAGTATTTCAGTCTATTTTTATTACTATAAAATCTAGATCATATAGTATCTATCATATAGTAATAAAATCTAGAAAAATATATATAAAAATATGTATGTGGGCTCGTCCGGGATTTGAACCCGGGACCTCTCGCACCCAAAGCGAGAATCATACCCCTAGACCAACGAGCCACTTGTAAAGATGGTTCAAAAACAGGTGTGTTTCCTATAATCAAATTCATAAATGTACCGTTAAGTTTTATGACATAATATAGTTTACATTTCTATAAACTTTGTAGCATAACCATTATAACAAACCACTTCAAAACACGTTTGTGACTGCTTTTATAGAATTTGTATCTTTTCTGATATTCCTTATTCATTAGTTGATACGACTAAAATGTGAAATTCTACACTATAAAGTAATATTAAAAGTATTTTTCATTAAAGATGATAAACAAAAGCCAAATAACGCTCCTAAATAGCTTAGAAAATAACAATTACTTTCACAATGGATAACAAAAATGCTATGATATTGTTTGCGAAAGCACGTCTGGTATTCATAATAATAATTTGAATTCAGGAATGTTTTTCATTTGGTTACGAGTGGAATATAAAATTGCCGAAATATGGCGCTTCAAAAATGCTCAAACGAATACCTATTCTATAAATATACCGAATTTTATTAATATTTTTTTACACAAAGAATAAATAACAAAATTATCTTATTTTTAAATGTCAAAGTTTACGGCGAAGATTTTTAATGAAATATAAACATTAAACAGGTTTGATTCAGTTATTACAATCCATTGTTAGAATTTTGTACACATTTATTTATAAGTGACAGTTTTTAGTAAGTATTATATAACAAAATTTTATTACGTAAATTATAGTTAGTATTCTATGCTTGTTGTATCTTCTATCACTATTAAAGCTGAAATTTGAAATTTACCCGCGTAGCGAAATTCGCTTTGTGAGGCACTGATATTTTGAAATATTATAAATCGTGAATTGAACTTCACCACTAATAGAGGACAATTTTGCTATTCACATAGAATTTTTGAGTCTTTATTATTTAAAAAACTTTAAATCTGGTTTAACGTCAACAATGAAAAAAATCTGGCTAGAAAAATATCTTCAACTTTAGTACTGACCGTAGCAAAATTTATGTGGAATAAAAAATATGAAGACAAACGCTAGATAAAGGCATAATTATTTCCCTTAAACTATAGCTTTAATTATTTAAAGCTAATTTGGTCGTAAAATTATTATTGTATTATTATTACCACAGCTGTAGTAAATACTGTATCGTGCGATTTGCGAACACCGCATTAATGTATAACATTGAAAATGCTCGTAAACTCTTGAGATGGCGTACTGGGAGCTCGATGCACCGCAATAAATGTATCTCAATTTATTTATATGGCTCACTTCTGAACACGTAAAACCGAATCTATCTTGTCTATGTTTAGAATTTTATGCTGCGATATTGATTTGCTGTAAACATGTTATAGGATAGTGAGAATCCACAAACGTGTTTTATGTTCAATGCAACGTCTATGTTATTTAACCTTAATATTAAAAATGATATTATATTCACATATTACTTTTAATTTATGTTATGAAAAAATGTTAAGGACTTGTCAACATAGGCTAAATACGTCTTATAAACATTATATAAGTACGTTAAATACCAATATTAATTATTCAGCAGATTTCTGTGGTTCACTTTTCAATACTTAGCCACAAGTAAACATTATATTATACCTACAAGTGCTGAGTATTTATGAAATTTACACAAATCGTAATCGTAATCATAATTCAAATTTATTGCTACGTCGTTGCGTAATCGTAACTGTGAATAACTCGAAACGTAATCGTAACTGTGAAATTAATATTAAAAAAAATAAAATCTATTTTATATTATTCGGCGGGCATAATCAAGCGTTACACTCGGCAGTCATTACTCACGCCATTTGTCGCGAAGACAACTCCAGCTAATGGCCGTACAATTCATCTGTTTTGCTTGTTTTTTATTTATCTCTAGTACTAAATTGCTTTGTTCTAGATTTTCTGTATTACATTAACAGTTTTACAGACGATTTTCTCTATTCAAAATTCTAGTTTATAGTATCACATACGGTGCACGAACTCTGGGATTGCCAAAGAGCTATGGTACGCAGTATTTTGGGAATTAAACTCTCCGACCGGGTTAGAAATAAATACTCCGTTCCAAAACTCAAATATACGACGTTACTGCTGGCCTTAGTGGAATTGAAAAGTCATGTTTGCCGCATGTCCAATGACTTTTGGGAAAAAATCATCACTTAGTCGACCATCGACAAGGGACGACAAACTGACGACGAATAAGATGGCGGGATGAACTTGATTCCTACCAAAAAGATTTAACTACTATCGCCCAAAAGATTAGAAGAAGAGAAAAGACTGCCTTTGTCCTGAAGCGATACTACACGCTCAAAATAAAAAATAAAAATAGTAGTATATCTTTAACTGTCTCTTTCTTAGAGTGGTCCAGATGTTAACGACGATTGAATATCAAATAGGTCTGACTGGTATCATATTTGCGCCGGAAAAAAATCGATCAATGAAATTTTTCTCATGCTCCATAAATGAGCTCGAATTAACATACTTTCTTAATATGTACTTATAGACATAGATAATACCACTAGAAAGAATTACCCATTATATTCATATATACAAAGTACAAACTTCTAAAAATAAATGTATACTTAGATTCACATGCACAAACACACACATCAAAACATAGTTATAGATCAAGAATATTAGGAAACGATATATAAATAATAGAACTTACATTCTCATATAAAACGATCCCTTTATCCAACCCATTGACTGATTATCTCTATACAAACAACGAATAATAAGTTTATCTCAAACCGTCTGTGCTTCCGCATAATCCATGCTTTTTATTTTCATTCCCACCCTTCCCTGATAATTGTGTTTTCCTTTGCATACTGTGCCTTATTTGTATTGTGCTGGAACGAGCCAGTGGAATTATGCTAATCACAGTCGTATTCATTTCTTTAATTCAACTTTTGTTTAAAGAAAATAATATTCTGTTGTTTAATATTATTCACTTAGAATTTCCCTTTGTCATTTATTGAAGGTTTTAAAGTTCCTAAGGTAACAAAGAAAAGCTCAGAATACCAACGTTCACAATTATGTACTTCTAACTCTAACCAGGATTATCATAAAGACGTACAATTTGAATAGGTAATTGGCTTTGGCTATGGCTTTTGATCAGAATTGCATTATGGGTTGAACTTGAGTCGCAATATAACTATTAATAAAATAATAAAACCTAACTAGGTCTTACAAAACGTTATACAAATTTTACTTTTCTGTACTATTCAAATCTAAGATTTAGAGATTTTATGAGTAATAAATAGGGAAAATAATTTATTTTTAGCTTAATTCATAAATTTTAGCCCATCATTAAGCATAAAAAGCGCAATAGCTACTTTTACATAATGAAGCGGAAACCTGAAAAATATTCATTGAATCGTGAGTTTATTCCGGTCAAGTGGGATCTCTGCAAAATAACAACAACACTCGAGGGTAGTATGAATGAAACAAAATTTTCAAATAGGAGAGAGGTTCCGTAGGAGCGCTCTCGAGTGCTGCAAATGAAATAAAGCCACTCGGCACTGTATCAACTATCAATATGCCATAGTCTGAAAGTGGCTGAATTCATTTGTCAACAGAGAAACATTCTTACGGAATAAAATCCACACGTTCGTTGGATTTGAAACTTTTAAAGTCGAAAATATAATAATGAATGAAATATATAAGCCACAATTTTATGGTTACAGACGCAACATATTGGTGTTATCTAACTTTCATACTAGATATCTTTTAGTTTTGAACAATGAAATTTTTCTGCATCATAGAAAAATATAAATATAACAGCTATAATATGATTATGTAACAGCGAACATTTTTTATTTATATCTTAGGATGTGTATTGTTACATCACATATTTTCATCCAATCGAAAGGGATAATTTAGTTACGTTATACATTTATAGCAAATGTAACACATTAATTTAATACACATACAAGATTAATGCCAATTATGTCAACACAGCTGAACAAACAACAACGAATTACCGAATTAACGGCATATAAAGCAAATGGGTATAATACTAATAAATGGATAGGAATATTTTTGATAATTGTCTTTTATAATACAAACAAAAATCACCACAGTTCATAGGGCTATGTTCTTATTTTCTTTAATGTAAGTATACTATCTGAATTTACAAAAACATATAAGCGAACTAAATTAAACGTCAATAACAAGAAAAACATTTATATGCAGAAACGAATCTTATTATTAAAAGTGGCAATGATTCGTGGAAAGCTATCATATCTGCGGGAATCTCATTTCCCTTCGGAGACGGCGCCTCGCGTGTTGGACGAATTTAGGACAAGGAGGTACTACAAACTTAATGCATTTTATTTTTAGGGCTCCATAAAATGCGACTTAATTTTCTCATTTCTAGCTTTTTGGAATTAACAGATTTAAGGCAGATAATTTTTTTCAAGAGAGGTGTGTATGTTAATATATGATTCTTATATGATTTATTATGTTATTCTTTACTTTAGAAATGAGGTTACAGGTTTTGAATAACAATAAATCAGATGGGTATTTAAATACCTATATTTTCAAAAAAATCGTAACTAACAAATGTTACTCGGTAAATGAATACATAATAAAATAACTTAATCCCAATGTTCGTATGATAAATTTAACATTTTTGTTAAATAATTGATATGTTATGTTTAAATCGATTAATTATCTATAATTGGTTTTATTTTAAATGTTATGTATGAATAACAACGACTTTAATCTAATTAACGTTAACTTAATAATTTTAATTATTCACGCCATAATCGGTAGAACATACTGTATGTTACTATTTAATATTATGTCAACAACCTATGTACTCGTGTTCTAGCAAATAAATAAATTATATTTATAAAAGCTTTTTACGGAAAAATCAGATAATCAGTTCAAATTATTGTACATTCAATATTTATCCTGTTTTCCAACAACGAAATATTGAATAAAGAAAAGATAACTGTACAATATTAAAACAGGAAAATCCAGACACAACTATTTAATAATTCGGCGTCGTAATGAGTCTGCGGTAACAAGATTTAATATGCTCACGTTGAAACCTCACAACCAAGTTTTTAAAGGTAAATACATATTATCCGTCCATTTTCACTTCAAACGAGTTATCACCCAAAACATTGTTTTAATTATGTAAACTCGGGGTTGTGCTTAATTAAAATTAAAAGAATAATATATTTTATAAAATAGCTTCCGCCCACACATCTACTTGGATTTCGGTAATTTATACATATAAAACCTGAATGAATTTACTTTTGAAAACCTGAATGAATGAAACCTGAATTTACTTTTCTTTCTTTATCAAAGTTTCTATATATTAATATTGTCCTATTGATTAGAATAAATATTATTTAGATAGTTTTTGAGTTTATCTCATTGATATAAATTATAGACGTTCGTACGTATATATAATATGTATACGTCTTATTCCATTGCTTGACTTTTGCCTGCACTTTGATGATAATAATAATAGCTCCCCAGACCGATTTCGGCCATGGTGGCCAATCTCAACAGAGACACTAGCCAGCTGCGCAGGAGATATTATAGTGCACAAGTGTACGCACGAACACAGATGCACTCTCTTTTCCTTTTACTCTCATACTCCGATGGGACGGCAGACCGACACGACCGACACACACGAGAGGTCAGGCGCAGGACCGACGGCTTTACATGCTCTCCGAGGCACGGGGGTGTTCCAACACCGCCAACTTCCAGGCTGTTACTATTATTTCTTTGTCAGAAAAATCCTAATAACATTTTTTTTGCCATTTTTTGGGGTATAATAGGTGAGGCATCATACAAGTTTTCAGCTTGCCTCAAACAATGAACAAAAATTCTTGGAATCGAATCGTGTCGGTAAACTGAGACAATGTTTGCATTTTATAAGACGTTGAACTTCTGTAGTTATCTATTTTATTCTTACCTCTTTTAAATGCTCTAAGGAATTATTATAGCTAGAAATTCATAATTTATTAATGAATCTGCTGCACTCTCATTTAGCTAAGGTTAAAGCATATTAATTACCTCCTTGTATCCTTGGCCTTAGCAAAGTATCTTTGTCATAACTCTCATTCATTGTGCTAATTATGTAAGGCGCGGTGTCCCAGCTTATGTAAATTATGCTTAGGTCGCTTATCTCGTTAACCTCCGCCCGTAATTGTAGCACCGATAATTGTGTCGAGATTCGGCCTTTTACAGTTTTTGTGTCCCCGTAATAAAATCTTTTAATGACTCCTAATGTTCCAAGAAAGCTTTTGTTGGCTTTTGTAATGGATTTTTAGAAGTATTTAAAATAGATTAAACTGGTTTGTATATAACTTTCCACGTAATTAATATAAACACTGTCAACAAAATAAAAATTAAAAATACATGTATGTGTAAGTAAAATACTTAAAATATTACAAGTATGTATCCAAAAGCCTACTCTTCACGATTAAGAACTTATATTAGGGTTTAAAATGTACTTTAATCCGCTTCCTCAATTTTTACCTCCAGTACCAAGAATATTTATAAGATACTTTTATCCAAACAAGAATTTAGATGAAAAACGTGCATCTAAAAGTGAAATGTGAAGGGCTCTACATCACGTCCGCAATTTTTCTCATGACAAACAATTTTTGAAAAACATCCACCGTAGTGAAGTTGCTGACTCAGGGTTTATATCATGCTCATGATTTGTTGCTGTAATTTAATGCGCAGTTAGTGTAAGCGATATTCAAATACACCCTTCCATCACGTTTATTGAAATGATAGTCTCGTTTAACTTTCGTAATTTTTTTTCCGCGGTTATGATATGTCTTTAATGAAACTTGGAGTAATAGAAGAGAGAGAGTATGATACAATAATCGAATTAAATTGAGGTGTTTGCTGGGAAAGTTTTGATCAAACTTTGTGCGTTTGAGTTAGGAAATACAATTTTTAACTAGGAATAAAACTTGCATATTTAAAAGTGTTTGCGGAAATAACATATCATAATTCCAATCATTAGTATGTAGTGTGTATGATTTCTTTAACAAAATTATGCTATAAACCTCAAATTTATAGAACTAAATATGTCGCCTGTGTTACATACGCGCACGTCTAAACCTGACGTTACATAATTTCCTTAGCGACATCCATAATATACGTTTAACAGACTGTTTACACAAGATACACACACGTAGATAATAAACCAACAACTTAAACTCCCTAGCGGGTATTTTGCCCGTGGCGTAATGGACGAGCGTGGTCCCTGACGTGGCAATGTAGAACATGTGACCCATTTGCTGTTCCCCGGCGCTCAACAGGACACAAGGCGCTTTAATATTCGACAATTCTGAATATTCGCCGCGAGTCACGAGGCTCGGCAGACATTACACGCAGATGCTGGCGCAACGAAATACGTGATTGATGGGGTGAACTTACCATGACTTTTGATAGTTCATAGCTTAACAAAAGTAATAGTATGTTGATTTTAATAACAAAGATTTTTCAGAATTCTATTCCTGCGCCTGTGCTTAAGTCGGCTTCGGAAAAAAATGTTACTTTGAAAGTGTTAATGCTAAAGATGTTAATAATAAGGCCCGAAGATGTTAATAATAACCTAAAATGTAGCCATTAAAATTGCTTATTTGGGTGAATTAAGAATGAAGTTAGGTCTCTGAGACTTTAGCAACATTCATAACACAATGGGTACAAATTATTTTTTGGAGTTTATCCAACTAGAATGACGGCAATTATTCGAAACGACAAGCCATTCGTACGATGTGATCGAATATATATATCAAAAACAAATAGTATCTAACCGTTTTATATGAATATTTATTTATCGGAAATATTGTAAGGAAGATTGGTTAGCGTTCCAATATTTTGTACTTACTAGATGTCATAAGATATTATAGGCGATAAATTTTATATTAAGTTTGTGTCACATTATATCAATATGATATACTTTGACAAAATTGAAACTTATTTACGTCGTATATGATATAAAGAGAATACTGCCTTGACCTAGTAGCAATAGTTGGTATTCCTTGAGAGTAGGAAGCGTGTAAATGTTACAAATCATGTGTTTCAACGCCAAGGGCGACAAAAAGGGTCGTTTTAATATTTGCATATAGGAGTTTATAGTATAACAGGAGTTTATAGTATAATAGGAGTTTATAGCATAATTATAGTTTGCTCTTGGCGTCTAGAAAATATTTAGTCCACGATCAGAAAATACGGAATATGTAATTGCAGAAATTAATTTTATAAGAACCGATAATGATACTAGAATACTATATTAGAATAATCGGTTAGAGTGATTTTTTATAGGGAGAAAATTTCTAATAAAAAATTTAAAAAGTCCTAATGCCTTTCAAAGTCCAAACTACTTCGATATTCACTCCCTTAAACACAAGCAAAATTTAAGCATCGCGTAAAACATCGCAACTTGAGCAGAATCTATTGAAATTATACTCTATTTAGATAGGAAATACTTTTGTAATACTTTTTATTCTACGTCTTTTGATTAAAAAATACTTCACTATTACAGCTATGATTTTCCCCGATGTGTTTGTGTTCCGAATGTTTTTCTTCCATCGTTCTGGATTAGACACGTTAGAAAATATGCCCTTAAACATTTCGATCATGTCACGATCCACTTCAAGAGGATTACTCGTAGGTGGACAGTTTTACGGCTATTTAAACAGGATTTATTTAGGCTTGGATATTAACGAGATTAGTTTGATAATCCGCAACCCTCGCTGCTCTTTATCACGGTATACATGCAGTTTTTCAGCTGAATTAAGAGCCATTTATTCGCGCCTGTTTTACATTTAAATAAGAGAGCTTAAGCGTCAGGGATGGTACAGTTTTAAAAGTCCTTAATCAGAGCGGAATATTTAAGACTACTACAATTGTTATTCATAATTGCTTCCCGTTTATAACATACTATTGGGTCAAGATATGAAAAGATAATTATCAATTTTATTGTATTATGAAGTACAATAATAAAAGTCCAATGTACAATACGTTGTGTTTTTATATTATACAATTTAAACTTTTATGACATTGTTTTTTGACGCAAATTGGATGACTTCATTATAAAATGTCATTATATCTCTAAATTTTTGTTCTTCAATGGTTAAAGAGATGTAAAATAAAATATTACGAAGGGTTTTTTATCACCTAGCGTGACCTACTTGACAGTGACAAGGGTCCTCCTTTTATTAATTTTCTAATAATATAACGGAGTTTTTAAAGACGCCGCCACATTTATAATTATCATAAATCATTTATGAGAAATTCTATTAAAAAATATCAATACTGTACGATAATATTTGCCTTTTTTGGAAGGAATATGCTACGGTGTCGACGTGATTCAATTTCTCCCGAAGCATAATATCTATATTTTTGTATAAATATTGGAGCTCCAGAAAAATAATATTTTAATGAGATGTTCTGATATACTACCCAGTAAGGGCGAATGAAAGTTATTCTATTATCAAGTAGTCTAGTCAAGAGCGCACTCAGGGGAGGATCCGGTCCGCCTTATGTATAATTAAGTAGTATAACCACTGAATAAAAAATTAAAACCAACTCATAAAAGTTCTTTTTTTTCCTACAAAATTGGTAAAAGTTACGGGTGACAAACGCTCTATTTCAGCTAACTAGGTCTTTAAGGACAAAAGGCGGCAACTTTCGCAGTTACAAACTCAATAGAGGTCGCCTAATGGGAGCTGCTAAGATTACACGTTATTGTTCGCAATCAAAATAATTGTTACGACACGATTTATTGTTTAAGCTACAATGCTATAGAAATATCGATAATACGGTACTTACACGTATTCATTGTGATACAATACTATTTCAAAGGGAACTATGGAAATTGTTAGTATGCATATTGAGTTCTATTATATCTTTTAATTAAATACCTTACCTTAATTTACTCCACTGTAAGCCTGTTCCATTTACGCATAAGGTCATAAAAACATGAAGAGAAATAAGTTTAAAAGTAAAAAATGGCTGTATGTGGTTTTTAAATAATTTAATGTGATGTCTTTATGTATTCTATAAAGCTCCTGAAAATGCAAATTGTTTTCTATTACTGTTTTTAAATATAAAAACCCAAAACATTGAATCGGAATTCAGAAAGGTTAATAAAAACTGCAGTAGTGAATTTATGTCCGTACCATGTGCAAGTGAATAGACGTTCTTTACGATTGGCCTCGGAAAGCTCAGTAACTAATCTATTACCACGAAGTCTGTAAAACGTTGACTGGAGGCACATCCTCTGTGAATAATGTCCGACCATCGTCATGTTACGAGTTCTAGCTCTACCCACAAAAATTGTTTTATAAAACAATTCAATGAAAGTAGATATAGTGTAAATTAAAGCATTTTAGAAAGTGAGTGTAATTTGAATATGCATTTCATCAAGAAGTGCCAATACATTTTATCAAGCATACGTAAACATGAGTTGGAAATTCGGTTGGCATTGTATTTCTAAGTAAACCAATACTAACAAATCTATTATTGTAACGTCCGTAAAACATTGGAGAAGGAACAGTCCTTATGAATGTCTAACCGCCGTCACGTTACGAGCAATCAAAACATAGTTAAACACGAGATTGAAATTCAGTCGGCATTTTCAACTAATATTATATCGCTGTTCAGTTAAAGACCATTTTGAGCTCTTCCTTCCTATAAATTTGAACATTCCTTTCCTAAATAAACAACTCAATAGAGTAACAATACTGTGACGTGAGTCTGGAGGAACAATCCCTATGTATAATGTGTCTGACCGATGTCACGGTACCAGTAATCAAGACGTCCCTGCTACTAAATATGAGCTTGAAATTCGGTCGGCATTTTCAACTGCTATTATTTAATGTTGGAATGAGGGCCGCTATCGAGCCTTTTCTACCTGTAAATTAAAGCGAACTTTCAAAATAATACAATTCAATAAACTTTATGAAGGTAAACGCAATTAAAAAATATTTTGTGTATTCTATTTTTAATTCAAATTTATCTCGGTTATTCATTCAACATGGCTTAGTTATAAAAAATCTTTTTTATCTTAATATCGACCAGAACTTTATAAACCATTCACTGCTTTACAAAAGACTGAAATAGGGTCAGATTCCAAACAGAAGCTGAAAAATTTCAATGCGCACTAATTACCTCTTTATGATGCACATTTCAAAACGATGAATTTAAATGTTCTCAGTTTTCACTGAAAATTAAGCTCACTAATTTACGCAAACTAGTCTTTTGAAGATATTTTTTACAAATGTTACATTTTATAAATAATCTCTTTTCAAATATCACTATCAGGCTTTCAGTTCTACTTCATTTCCATTTCAGACTTTCGCAAAATACAGCCGACGCTATTTTAAATTAAAATTTTCCTTTTTATGTTTTATACTGCAGTTTCTGTTATAATTATATCCCAGTAAAACCTCATTTGAAAGTCTGCTTCAAGGTAAATTATTTACTTTGTGAGATAAGATCTACGACTATATTTACGAACGATTTCTTTTTCTGTAAACCAAAAATTATGTACCTAGATAGAGCACGGTATTTATGTTCAATTTCGTCTCTAACAGCCTTTAATTCAAAAGCCGAAACTCGTTGGTTACATTCGCGTGGTGTAGCTCGTATATCTCGTTCGCTAATCCGTATATTTTTCAGTATTCCGATAGAGATGGTATCTGCGGATCCAGTAAATTGTTGCGGCTCCGACACAGTGCCCTCAATCTACACCGTATTTCATTTGTTTTATTTTGAAACGGGATCAAAACTCTGCAACAAAAATTGGAAGCAATCTCGCCGAGCTGTATTTCCCTACTAGATGACAAAAGGAAATTTGGAATGACGAACTGACGTCCTTCTAGGAAGATTGGAGATATGTTGATGGGGAAAATGATTGAACTAGGTTTATTTTACTTCCATTATGGTGATATAAATAAACGTTGTTAGTGGTTTATATATTTCAATTAAAACTAAGGATTGAATACCATATATTCTCTAGCTAATAACGCATTTATACACTACTTATTAGCTAAAATATGTGGTTTGTCCTTATATGAACAGTTTAGGACGAAATAAAATCATAATTTAAATAGTATTAGGTATATTAGGTTTATTTCCTAATGTTAAGCTGAAAATGAACAAATACAGGGCTGCGCTGTGAACTCGCATCCTCATTTAGTCTCATTTCAGCAAACGTAAAGCGTTTAAATACAAACATGGTCGTTACACCACTCTCTCTTGCCATTGTCGGAGCCTGTGTCATAAAAGGAAGCATTTCCTGACGAGATGCAAAACGTCCTTTCGTGAATGCTCGAAATAATTGTGTCCGACAGAAAAGCATCTATGAAATATTTAACAGCATGCAACCTTATATAAGTGACTATTTTCAAGGCGTTTTTTTCGTTTTTAAAACATCACTTTTTTGTTGTTGTATGTCGTACATTTTATAAATACATCGCGGTGTACGCAGGAGCGATCGCAAAGATTATCATATAAGGGACTTTTACCTAATCCTTATAAGTTCACTGGTTTCTGCGTACACGATGAACTCTTTAACCCCGTTGCAAAGTCTAGACTGTCAAATTTAGATAGCACAGATAGTGCGCTCAAATGTGTCTTACTTGAATCATAAAAGATTATCGTAAATATTTATTTGACAAATTTCTTTATAACTGTTTATATTTTTAAATCATTTTATATTTATTTATTTATAGGAAACTGTTTATTGAAGTTAATAAAAATATATATTATATTCAGGCTGTGGCGAAATGAGTGGATAATATGGCACCTGCAGATAGACGATGTTATGACGGTTCAGAAAAATATATCTCATGCTAAATAAAAGTTCCTCGGTTTTCGAGATAATTATTACCTTCGGAATCTCAATGAAACAGGCAATTTTTTTTTTAATTTTGCACTTGGGTGCAAACTGATAATATTGTTTTTTACACCACGTTAGGATACTTTAGAAAAAAATAAGCAAAACATGCAGTTTAAGTTAAATCTCTGTTTAAAAAGAATTATGATATTATAACTGAAATCATAGTTTAATTGTCGATAGTACATGTATATGTATCTCAGAACATTATAAAAATTCTACCATGTGCAGTCGTGCACACTAAAAAGTGTAGCAAAGGTGTATTATTTTTAATTTTCGAAAACATTGAATATCTCCAAAACCGAAGGACTTTTACTGAACATAAAATATATTTTTCTGGACCGTCATAACCTCCTCTATCTGCAGGTACATAATATGATCCACTCTTTACGCTTCTGTATAAAGATATAATAAGATAAATATTTTATAGGTGTATTCGTAAATGAAGGATGGTAAAAGCGAACCGAATGAAATGATTTCGAGTTCTATTTTAATCAAGTACCATCGAAAATGCTTGAACCAACATTTGAAAAAAATATTATAGCAACATTTCATCTGTCAATTCAACCTATAAAGAAAACAAACCTCAATTTCAGTGACACATTTCAGGTCTGCGATGTTGAACTAACAAACGTTCTCCAACTCGTAATAGCAAAGGAAATGTGTTAAAATAATATTCGACGAAGTTGGAGTTAAATTGAATCTCACGTTCGCGGAATGCACCGCAGCTTTCCCCGTCGTGTTGATGTGGCGGCACCATTATGCATTGTCAACAATCTAAATACACAAACCGTATATAACTTGAGATCCACAGGTTACTAATGCTCTCTCTGGAGCGGCCATTTTATCTACTTTCAATTTAAAAAAAAGTCATTCCGTTCGAAAAAGCTTTGAGGTTATTTAGGTTTGTAACCAAACAAACCTCTTCAAACTCTGGTACATTTGTTATATCTTTCTACTTAAGTATTGATTCACTATTTATTTAAATACTTATAAATATTGATTTGGAAGTGACTGTTCACCAAATCGATATTAAGTCGTTTAAGTAATCATAAGATTACAGAATCTCTAACTCAAACGACCGTAATAATATATTACCTATATTAGCTATAAATCATGGACGGAAAGAACAATTTATAGCCTTGATATACGTTTAAATAACACGGCTTTATTACTTTTGTCACACTCAATATAATTCCTACTGAATATTTTATGAAATCCAGACAGTATTATGGCGCAATATGTCTGCAATAAAATTATATCTTCGAATCAAACAGCGATATCACGGTTATTAGCTTCGATTTATTACTTTTATCTGAATAAATACTTTTTATGGATGAGTTTACGAGCTTAATATGAGCTTCTCGAGTTTAGTCATATATCATGGTACCTAGTTTATACATTTACCTAACCCACACGAGACGATCATTTACTCAACGCGTTATATCTATAAGCAGAAACTAAAAAAAAAGTTCTTTAAAATCTACAATTTTTCGGATTATATAACAATCGTTTGATAAATATTCTGATAAGTTCTATAACGAATACCATTACCATAAACACGACAAATATAAACATAGCATTATAAGGCTAAATTTAAATTGAAGTAATTTAAATTAATATTCAATGAGCCGATTAATTCGTTATTAACATAATCCTGAAAGTTATTTAACATTGAAGCTTTAAAATGAAATCGCAAAATGAGCATTCGATAATTAGTTTTGATTAAAGAGAAAAACATTGTGTAATCTCCATTGATATATAAAAATACTAGATGCACAGTATCATACAAAACGCTCGAAACTGGAGTTAAACATGAGTGAGAGGCTCACCCCTCCTCCACCTATCAATATTTTTGAAAAATTCAATCTTATGCGAACTACTCAAAGTTGTTTCAATGTTTGTTGTTAAATCTAATTCACATGTTGCGTTCTATAATCATTTATAAATATTACAAAAAGTAAAACAAAAGATAATAAACTAATCAAAAAAGATTTTATCCTTCTTCTTAACGAAGTATTATAATATTATAATAATTTTATAAAGAACACTCCGGCATTTTTTAACGAGCGTGCCTAGACTATTTGAAATGAGTGCACAATTTCGAATTGTGCACTTATGATTCATATATTATTTCATGATGCCGTTGTTGGAACGTTGATTGTATATCTAGGATGTTTATATATCAATGGTAATCTCGTTTAAATAACCACATATCAGAACCCCAGCGGCGTACATTGGGAGTTGGATTTATGAGCACAACTCCCTGCGGCAGAGCTGATCGAACTTTACGAACGGCTTTTTCGCACAATTATTTATGAGTGTATTACATCTGGGATGCAGGAAGGTTAGAGAAGAGATATTTTTTGTGTCGAGACGTCTTAGCTTTTAAAAGTGATACTATTCTATAGTTTGTTTTTAAGTAGATATAATACGAGGGTATAGGGTACCATTACATGTACATTCAACTTGTTTAAACTACAAAAAGAGAGTTCGATAATAAGTTTTGATTAAAGGAAAAAAATATTGTATAATTTTGAATGACTACATATCAGAACGGATCAAACACCTGTATGTTTTTGTATCGTCTCTCGCTATGGAGAATTGCAAACTATGTCCGCCGTCTGTCCGTCTACATATTTATGCATTTTCAAATCTCCTTATTGTGTACACATTTTATTTTTGCAGAAACAATAAAGGTATAACTTGTATGCACTAAACAAACACACTACTATTAAGATGATGTAGTTCAAACAGTCATGAAAGGACTTATAATGGATTATCCCTATAATAATTTATTTTATTAGTCCTTTTGTAACAATCCTTCATTTGGAGTCTTGTCACCAAAAAGAGTAGTAACAAAGGGTGGATTTTTTAATTTTCGGAAATATTGAATGTATCGAAATCCTAGGAACTTGTACGTAACATAAAACATAATATTTTTCTAAAACAATATAATGCCACACCCTGTATAATATTATTTGCTCATTGGCCAGCTTGTCCGGTTTAAATATTCCAAAATTTTACTGTAACTGTTACTTTTCTAAAAAATTTAATTTTATGATGACACATCGTTTGTGAATGTTACTTGTTAAGAAATAAATAATCTAATTATCGACATTATAGAAGTCTGTATAATCTAATTATCGAGATTACCCCTCCCAGCCTTTTGGCAAACACTCAAGACTACTTGCGCGACCGTCTGTCCGCAAGATGTTGCGGTTATAATATCTAACTTCTACGACGTGAGTTTGCGGCTACGACAACCAATAATAGTTTGGATAAATGTTCAATTTACATTTAATATTTATTTAATTAATATTAAAGGCTGAGATTACCTCTCGTAGTATTTTGGCAAGCGCTCAAGATTACTCGAGAGGCCGTCTGTCCGCAAGATGTGGTTATAATATCTAACTTCTACGACGGGGGTTGCGGGTAGAATAACCAGTAATAGTTTTGATTAATCTTGACTATCGTTTTGAATATTTATTTAGTGATCATTAGAGACTAAAATTAATTAGTTACTTCAAGCTTTTTGGCAAGTACTGTTGACTATTTGAGGGATCGTCTGTCCGCAAGATGTTGCGGTTATAATATCTAACTTTAACGGAGTGGGTTTGCGGTTACAACAACAAATAACAGTTTTGATAAATAATGACTTTTATTTTAATATTAATTTAATTGGTTAGTTACTTCAAGCTTTTTAACAAGCACTCAAGACTACTTGAAAGACCGTCTGTCCTGTTTTGTGGTTATAAAGTCTAACTCCTCGACGTTGATTTGGGGCTATTACAACTGATAGTACCTATTATTTCCTTTTTTATCTTGAATTGATATTGTATTTAGTTAAATGATAGTGGAAAACGCTTGTCACAAAAGCCACTACCTCATAAGTACTTATTAACTTAGAATTAGTAGGACATTGTATGCTTTAAAATCTTATAAGTATTGTATTTATTTGCTCTGATGTAGAATATACTCTTACAATATTGAATTATGGAATGCCAAATTAGACGACTGAATACGCTCGCATCGCAATTTTCTATAAATTTAATTCAGAACGATCATAAACATACGCGTTAAACTTCGCTTTATAATTTTTAAATCACGTTTTGTAAAGGAATAAAACACAAATGTATATGCCACTAAAGTTATATTCGATGCATAAATAATTTTGTACGTTTCATTAGCGAATAACAACTGAACTGAAAAAGTCACGTAGATATCAATTTAACGGAATTTTTCCTGCTTCTCAGCAAACTTTTTTATTAACGTCATAAACAATTTCGAATTCATAATAATCTAATAACACTGGAAACCTTTCAGGCATATATTTGCCTAAAATTTACCGCCTCTTTGTGCATTAAGCTTGAGAACGTTTTTCTATTTTATGCCGATATTCGTTGCTACAATCTTTGAATAGAATTTGCGTCTGATTTTGGATTACCTTATTGTTATATTAAGCGATTGGAACAATAAAACTTTTATTTTAGCTTTCATGTTGGCATTACAAATGCTGATAATTGTGAAACCGAAAAATGTACCTGCACTTGGTAGGTAAATTTCAAAAATTTAATAATTAAACTTTTAATTTAATTTCAAAAATGTACCCACACTTGTTAGGTACATTCTAAAAAGCATTTACTAAAAATACTTATGCCTTTCATTTTTATATTTCCTTCCAAGGTCACATGAAAAATCACATACTTAAAGTAAATTTTTAATTCAAATTTTTAGATAAAATTCATAAATTGAACTACAGTAGTACATATTTTAAAATTTCAAATTTGCTTTGCGTGGATAGGGTAAAATGCTGTCTCATTTTCGAGTATTCACAGTCAAGAACGTGACTTTTAGTTTGAATATACTTATTCAGCTTGGTTTTCAACTGTTATAACTTTGTTACTTAGTATCTGGATAATGGATGTCACTCTTGGAAACTTTTTCTAAGTCGCTCTACCCTTCTTTGGATTATTATATAACGCACTGAAGCGTATAATGGCCTCGGCGCTTGCAGTATAAAACATGTATTACAACAGACTACCATGGGTAGTTTTCACTAACATTTACACAATACACATAATTCATACAAATCCCTCAAAATAACGCTTACCAAATTTTATCAAGATCAGATTAACTGTACTCCAGAAACGGGCGAACTTATGAATAGCTCTGTTATTTCTATTGATTGAGAAATAATAAACAATATACTTAAGAAAAATTAAATAGTATAAAATAAAAATAATTTCTAATCTTTGAATTTTTTCTGAGATTTTTCAAAAAGAGGAACTGATAATTTGCAATGTGTATGTTATATAGACACCAAAACCATGGTTAATTTTTTTTTCTGTTTGTTTGTTTATAAGTTTGTATGTGCGTCAATCACCTGCAAACCACAGGGCAGATTTATATAAAATTTTCCATGCTGATAGACCAATATTAGGTGTAACTTATAAACTACATTTTATTTGAAAATAGATTTTTGTAGGTACGGAACAAATAAATTCACGAATATATCTTTAAATGAGATGTCATTGGATAGGTCTTCAAAAATCAAATGGAGTTTTCTAAATAGGTTTTTTGCTAAAATTTTTATTTTTCGAGATATATAAGAATAAATTTAAAAAAGCGAGGCCACGGGTGAAAAGCTAGTAATATTATATAAAACGATCAATCATATATTACATCAGCCTTACGACGTGTGGCAACCCTTTTTTATCCCAACAATAGGTATAGTAAATTTATTTGAAAGGTATTAAGTACCTGTCTAATTTCATAAAAGGAAATGCATGTCGAGTTCTCTTTGAGCAAATTTTGAAGCGGAGAATATTTAATGACAAGCTAATCTTCATTACCTAATAATTTTGCCGCCCTTTTTAGAAGCACGATATCGATGTCATTGTATTATGTGAAATAAGTAAAACAATTGAATTAATAAATAAAATACTTTCTGAGCACAAGGAATGTTTTAAATAAGTTAAATTGAGTTAAAATTTAATTATACATAAAAGTTAAAACAAATGAAACAATAAAAGGTAGACACACCTGATAAACATGCACAAAATTTGCCTGATAAATGTCAAGTGTCGTGCAGCTGATATGAAATGTAACGGGAGAGGTCGCAGAGGGCGGAGATGGTTGGAAATTGCAATATTCCAGTGAGCAGAATTAGTCTCACTGGCGCGCCTCACTGGGTATGCCTATGTATAATAACTGATACGACAACAAATAGCGACCTACATCTGCGACGTGAATAGAGAAAACCCAGGGGTATTGATGTATCGAAATTCAAGTACAACTGTGTCACTCTAAAACTATACTATAAATATAATATGATTCAAATTAAAATATTTTTTTAATAAAACTTGTATTTTCCATTAAATTTCTAACATTTTATTAAGTAACGCTTAAAACGTTAACTTGAATAGGCATAGATAAAACAATGCTTTTGTTAACTTTAATTTGGAGTTTGAATGTTACATAATCAAGTACTTCAGATTCAGTATATTCTGAATATCATGATACAAATGAAGCAAAAAACGTTACATAGGATATGTATAAAATTTGCCTGATAAATGTCAAGTGTCGTGCAGTTGATACGAAATGTAACGGGGTAGGTCGCACAGGGCGGAGATGAATGAAAATTGCAATATTTCAGTGAGCAGAATTAGTCTCACTGGGTTCGCCGATCTATAATAACTGATGCGAGAACAAATAACGACCTATTTCTGCGACGAAAACAGTGAACACCCAGGGGTATTGATGTATCGGTATCCAGATACAATTGTGTTACTTTGACAACGTCCTTTAAAAGAGCTGAATAGAGCAATGTGGGGCGCTGCGATAGAGACGGGTGCGCGGCAGCAGGACACACGTTATCCAAATATATGTTTTTCAATGGAAATTGCAATATTCCAGTGAGCAGAATTAGTCTCACTGGCACGTCTCACTGGGTACGCCGATCTATAATAATTGATGCAACAACAAATAGCGACCTTTTTCTATGGCGAAAACAGTGAACACCGTGGGGTATTGATATATCGGTATCCAGATACAATTGTGTTTCTTTGACAACGTCCTCTAAAAGTGCTGAATAGAGCAATGTGGGGCGCTGCGATAGAGACGGGTGCGCGGCGGCAGGACACACGTTATCCAAATATATGTTTTTCAATGGAAATTGCAATATTCCAGTGAGCAAAATTAGACTCGCCGGTGCGCCTCACTGGATACGCCGATGGATAATAACTGATGCGACAACAAATAGCGACCCACTTCTGCAACGAGAGTAGTGAGAATATCAATACCCAGGGGTATCAATTGATGTATCTGTCGCAGTAAGATAGAAAAAGCCGTAACATAAT
>LQNK01000039.1:83833-118204 GCA_001586405.1 Phoebis sennae | reverse complement strand
TTCCAAATCAATTTTAGGACCTGTATAGCTATTCTTTACTCATAACAATTAATAAATAATCATCCATAAAGTTGGAACATATCGAAGGGCATCCGTACACGTGTCACTTCACAACAAACATTCTCTTCCGAACACTCTTCACTTGTGTCTATCAACCTTTCCCATGGACATGATCCGCTTCTTATACAAATCCCACGATTATTTTCACATTTTATGATGAAATATACTAAAATTGAAAAATGTTAAGTAAAGGCAACTTGTCACAAAACTAAAACAAGACAAGGTTAACAGAATTAAAAATTACCTTCAGTAATCGCGTGTCTACTTTTTAAACCATTTCTATTAAATATTTTTGTATTCCTACCGCGAGTAAGTTCAAACTTTATACAGCCGATTAAAACGTGAATAACAATGAAATTAAAAATAAAACGCTTTGCCATTATGGCAGTAACACGCAAATGTTTCTAGATAAGGTGCGAAAGGAAAATGGAATCGTTAATTGAAAACAAAACACACAATTCTCACGATAAATTTCAAAACCGAGTTATACCTAATTGAATTGCTTTAATAAGAATCACCAGCTGTTGCAGGCTCCTGTACGATTTTCATTTTAAATATAACGAAATGATATTATATTTCATACAAATATTATAATAAGTACTTATTAATTAAAAAAAACGTTTTAATATCACTCAAATTATGTTGGAAATTGTAAGAAAATTGTGTATTCAAGGTATTAAATTTGTAAGGTGATCCTCGGGCTAAACCCTCGGGCTAAAAAAACAAACAACGATAATGATGTTCTGACACAGAAGTGGTATTTAAAATTTAATGAAAAAGGAAGCATGTACAAATTAGTCAATGACAATCTTCAAATGACAACATGGTTTTCCTATTGCTTATCAGTCTTACATACAAGCTTATGACAAATGTTATTAGTTCACGAAATAATACTAAACTAATATACGCGCCTCAGCAAAAGCAAAAAATGGAAGATAACATATTATATTACGTCTCAACGAGTAATCTCTACAATTAAAAGTACAGAACTAAAAACCTTTACATATAATATTTCCTTTTGGCATCGCAATAAATATCATTAAAAAGAAAGTACAAATAATGTGTTACTTTAAAACATTTAAAAGAGAGTAAACGTGCACGATATATTATTTACAAGAGCGGGTTGGTAAAGAAGGCTAAAAGCACTTCGCCATATAGCTAGGGGTGCAACGTTTTACATATTCCAAGAAATTACAGTAAATAACATAAATAACATTAGTACGTAAATTAACTTTTCGACTGTCTATTTTAGATCAAATAGGTAATGACCGAATTTTAATGGAGCCCCCATACGAATTTGTTAACATTGTCGTCGAAACTATGTTCGATCCATAGAGTTTAGCTTATAATTACAGTAAAGATGTGCGTTAATTTACTTTTCAGTATGAAAAAGTTAAAAGAGGTACCAACCAATTCACACCCCTGCTTCTAAATTCAACACACGGGCAGGCAAGGTGTAGAATACAGGAGTAGCACACATACGTGGTAAGTAGAATGCAGCGAGGCGTGCCTGGATATGCAACTAAGCGGGGACGTAACACTTACGCGAAATGCATCACTTTGAATATTTAGGTTGGAGCTCTGGAGAAAAATTCAGTAATTGCTGTGCGGCTCGTTTGGGACACCTACTTAACTAATTAAGTAGGTCAAATTTATTCCATGATTAAAATTCATATGTAATTTTCATTTTTTAAAATCGCAAACGGTATTAAGTGTAAAACACTAATTAAATCTAATTTAATTTAAGGGAATGTAAGGGATTGGTAGGTAGGTAGGTATATATAGGTATTATTAGTAGGAAAACTGATGACAGCCTAAAAGCTGTAACTTGTCTTACCTTAATTCAACTACATATTCGAATCTATGACCATTTACAGCTTCAGCTAATCTTCATTTATATTAGGAAAATTTTGTTCTTTAAAACTTTAGCTAGTTTGTGTTTTGCAAAAGTCAGTAAAAGACGAAGGTACATGTGCGGTCGCTTTATATTATTTAGTGTAACCATAAACGTTATGTATATGGGATCCGTTTTTGCCATTTCGCTAGGAAACCGTAATAAAACCCTAGTTAATAAATCTCCATTTCCTCTGCTTTTGGTTGTTCTTGTATTTAGTTTGGCCCTTTCATAATAATTAAAGGATTTTATTTAATCTAAGTACCAAAGGCTTTTAAAGGCACTTTTTATGTTTTTTCCTGACGTAATTAATATATGAGGTAGATAATGAGCGGAAGTATATTATAACTTTTAATAAAGTTTTAAACTAAAATGATTTATAAAATTGTACCATTTTCTTTCGATGATTTTCTATACTTGATCAGATTTTATATAATTTTGCCATTTAAAACTCTTCAAAATCTTTTTATTTGTATTAAACTATTAACTATTGACAATTTTGATTAAACTAGACAAGTACATTAAGGAAACACGAAAAAACATTTACATTTTTAAGGTGATTACGCCAACTGAATCTTCATGATAAAACATTTTATGGCGCGTAAAATAAAATTACATTAAGCCTCATTCGGAGATTTTAAATTCGTCTCGCGTTTTTACCGTGGTAATACAATCAGGCGTGAACTTTGCATTCAAGAGAGTTTGATATTTGCTTATTATGTATGTACGTG
Source organism: Phoebis sennae (assembly GCA_001586405.1). Taxonomy (NCBI): domain Eukaryota; kingdom Metazoa; phylum Arthropoda; class Insecta; order Lepidoptera; family Pieridae; genus Phoebis; species Phoebis sennae. The sequence goes on along the minus strand of LQNK01000039.1, from coordinate 115,519 downwards.
TTTATTTCAGGCTAATAAGAAAATCTATAAAAAAGTTGTAAACAGACCTTAACAGAGATTTTTTATCGGCGCAAAGAAAATCATATTAATACATATGAAATTATAATATTATATAATTTAATTTCAAACGCGTAATGCACATGTTCACAGATCAGAATTAATTGATATAATTTTAGTTGATCCACTTATGTATTTTTTTTTATTGCTATAGCAGGAAAGCGTGGCATGCGGTTCACCTGGTGTTAAGTGACTGACCGCAGCCCATGAACATCTACAGCACGAAGTGTCGCAGATGCCTTGCCGGCTTGAAGGAAGGGGAGGGGATAAAGAGAGGATTAATGATAGGAAGTTGGGAGAGGACTAGAACAGGACGGGAGAGGAATGGGATGGGATATACAGATATTAATTTAAAACAAAATAAGAGGGTAAATTTTTTAAGCTCATTACTTTCAATTAATAACTTGAAATAAAATTTAAAACACAACTTGATGTATTACATCTATTTTAATTAGAAAACTTATCCAGTTGGAAATATGTCACATAGCTGGAAGCGGCACATTTTGGGCGTGTGTAAAAGTTTTTAGGTCCTGATGTTTGACCGACTTGTTAACCGTTCAATTGCAAGTTCACGAGGCCTCGAGGGTACGAGGTCCTTTACGACTAAAAAATTCAATTCGCTTGGAAAACATGTTTTATTTAAAAACCCTGCGCACTGCGGCCTCTTGAAATATTAAGCAGCGGTCATGGGTTATACCTAATATGTTGTCTGTGTATATATATTATCGGCTTAAATTTCGTGTGGATTAAAATAAACAGAATTAGCTCAGTACCTTCCGATATTATAACAATGAGTAAAATTTATGAAATAATAGCACAGCTGCATTTATTAAAGATCTGATATTGTGGAAGTGATTAAGGAGTTTAAATAACTAACCAACCAAAATTTAAAACATTCACATACTTTATCCTAAAAACTTGTAGAAATTCGTTTTATTTAAGTTTATAACTCACGTCTCGGATGATAGACGGAATAAAGTGTATTATAATATAATTCATAATTATATTTGATTTGTAAATATTACCTTTAGTCTATACTAGGTAATTTCAAAGCGTACATTTGAATTCCCGAAGTATCAGAAAGATTCACAGTACGTTAATGTTCATAATAAAACATAGGGAGAAAAGAAAAATAAGAAATGCTTACTAAATAGGGTCTATAACATTCAATATTATGATTAAAACAAATAAAAATCATAATAGAGCGCATAAAAGAGTATAGATAGGGCCCGTAATGTGGTACTTACGCCTTGGTCGCCATCTGAACTTTATGGCGTGTATGTAAAACGCCTATAAAACCCGTAAACGCGAAGCTTATCCAGCGAAAGTAAGTACTAAATATTCCTTGTAATCATATTAAGAGATTAAGATATGGACTAAGATGTTCAGTACCTATATTTGACATTGATTTTTTGCTTCCAAAGCGTTCATATAGATTATAGAACTTCTCGTTATTATTAATGTCGGTAAATTGGTTCAATTTTAGTAAGTTTTAAAAGTGAGAACCTGAAATGTTATTAATATGAATTTGTTTTAAAAATATGCCTTCTTTAACTGAATTTGGCTGCAAAAAAGCTAGTTAGCTAGGATGTTATCGTTGATGACGGCCAACATTAACAATAGTTGTAGTTACGGTAGGAAATTGGTATAAAAAAAATGTTTGAGTTTAATTATTCCAAAATGTCTTTAGCTGGACCTCGCAGAATTGGTGTAATGTAATTTTAAAATGGCTCTCTGAATTCCGTTTGGTAGGAGAGCAATGCAGCGACGCTTCTAAACTCAATCATGCGAGTTATTGAGCACCGGCCTGGAACGTAACGCGTCACTGTGAGAGCGGACGCGCTGTGGTAGGATGCTGAATAACAATACACCTAAGACTAATTGTACTTCAGCACACCTAACAGATTGCTCCAGTCTACAGTAGGGACTTAGGTTTCAAAGTCTTAAGCTAAACCACTTCGCATCAGACCAATCGATCGACCAGATTAATGGATTAATTACTCTGACTATGTCATACTAATGGATTAACTGCTATAAAATACTGATAGTACCGAAAGATACTGATTTCGTGTACTTATACAGAAGCAGTGGAATCATACCCAGCGCGATGGATTATTTTCAGAATGAAAGACTTATTCGCCTATAACACGACATTGGATGAAATATTAGGACTACTCGTAAATCTTCTTACATGCTATTGAAGATCGATGACATCTCGCATTTACTTTTGGTGAAAATTACACCCTATAATCATAGTAACGGCACTCACTGCTAATATAGAACCAACTTCCTTGCAGCCGTAGTTATTGCTTCAAACGATTACGTAGATTAGTTACAGAAAATAATATGGGCATTGCTTCTCCACAACACTATTCAGCTGAAAAATCAATCAATCTAAATTAAAGGCACTCCACATACATACCACACGTCACTCATGATTAAATAACACTGTTGCACCGACAGCTTGGCTAATGACCTGTTCGTAGCGCTGGACACCGGGATATTGCATATTAGTGCGAACCCCGCGGCACTGGATATCATAAAATTGGTGCCCCCGGTGACTACATTACCAGCAGCGTGTATATGCTGTACATATTAATTACCCAACGTCATAATGGTATGTAGACTGTAATAGGTTTAAAAAATAAAAAATTTACAACCCTATGTCAAGCATACCAAAGGACAAGGGGACACTGTAAGTCAATATTGCAAGAATCCAAGCCAATTTTCCAAATACCATCTTCGAGGAAATAAGTGGAGGTAGATACATAATTTTGAAACACTCATGAAGACAACTGTCATCTCAATCACCCGTGACCACGCTCGCTGTAAAGTGCTCGAAACGTCGGGTTAAATAACAATGTAAAACAATGTATAATAAGTTTAAAAAGTATTTTATTTAAAATGGAAAGTACTCGCGTTAAAACAAACACAAGATTATACTATGTAATAGGTATAGCCTATGTTACTCTGTGAAGGTGAAGCTTTCTAAAGGTGATTTTTTTTTAAACCGGTTCATAGATTTTTGAGTGAAAACTGAAAACATCACAAACTTATTACGAAATGTATATTTTTTGTCCTATCTCTAGTCTTAAAAGTACCATTTTATATAAGCACATTTTGAGCGGTTGTGGAATATAGACAAACGAAAATAAATATTTCTCTAAACTTCTAGCGGCTGAATACAAAAGCCTTAAACACACAGAGATACATCTCTGTGCAAATGCTTAAAACATGTAGGTACTTTTTTAAAACTGTTCCCGCCAATTAGTGTTGCCAGAACTTACTTCAAAGAATTCCATTAGCACTCTGGCACATTTCATTGCGGAAAGTTAAAATTTCAAAGGGTCAAGTTTCAGAACGGCATTGTTGCCTCCGGTTTAATGAAAGTATCACAAAGCAGCTTACGGGGTCGCAGCCGTGCAACTTTTTACCTTTCAAGGAATAAAAGGAAAACTCGCAGAGTAGCATAACTGGCTAACTTTGGTACTAAAACTTTTCAGGTTTCAGGTGGGTTTCACTTCAAGGCGAATCAAGTTGTTAAGTGAAGAATTTTATAATGTTAGAAAAAATATAATATATCAATCCTGTGTATATACATGTACAATGTATAATAACCTAGGAGGTTTTACAGTAAACTTATCAGAAAATGGTTAGGATGAGCTTACTGCATAAAGTAACATGTTCAAACTATGGGAGGTGGTGATGGCTGCAATTCTATTTCGATGTCTTCCGAATCCTTTGCCTTCATATAACAGACTACAAAATTAATATCTAGGTATATTTATAATCTAATATATTTTGAAAAATAATCTTGAATATTGTGGTCTATCATAGTATATCAGGGAAACCGCATGCTACATATTGCGTGCTACGACGTAAAAAATATCTGAATTTTTAATTAATATGAACTAGAAAATTTTCATTATTGAAAATATTCATGTTACTGAGTCCCAATTATTTGTCCACGATAATTATGTAATAGATATCTGCTATTTCATATTTTTTTTAATAAAATCTTTGTTTATGTTTAGCCTAACCTTACACACCTACAGTATGCTTAATTTTTATACATTCAGCTATTCAATGAAGGAATAAAAAAATCATTACGACAATGAAACCTATGCATTATGTGCAATTCATACAATATACATATTTTAGATAAATAATAATGTATAAATATTAACGTATTCAAGGCAAAAGTTTTTGTATCAGAATTACAAACCGCGAACTGCCTTGGAACTAAGCTAGAAAAGTTGGGGAGGTTTTAAAGGCAACTCGCCAACTTCAATAGAGAAAAGACTCCCCGTAGTCCACAACCATCTAAAATTTAATAGCTTTTTATATCATCATTAAATAATGTTTTATATATTATGTAAATCACATGAACGTATACTCAAATCTTTGAAAATCTAATAACTAAAGATTCGTTGGCTAGATCTCCTTTTTGTTTTAGTAGGTGCTTATAGGGTCCTGAAGTGGTTCCGTGATATTTTAACTATAGTAAACAACTAGCTTTCCGCCCGCGGCTTCGCACGCGTGGGCCACTAATTTCTGTACTTTTTAGAGGCGCACAACAAAAGTTTAAAAAATTACGGTTGAAGGACCGCTTATATGTATATGCGCATGTCTATAGCTTTTTTATAATTTTCTATGGAAATGGGTTTGACCAAAATCTCACAGTGCGCGCGCCTCTTCAAAATACAGAAAATTGTAGACCACGCGAGCGAAGCCACGGGCGGAGAGTTAGTTATTTTTTGAAGGTTTTAGAGCATTCATTGAGTGTTTTAATGTCTTAATCTATACGTTAAGAGTATAAAAAAGCATGTTCGTAACTCAACCAAAATCTCACATTGTCACGTGGTATCACATTTTCACGACTTTAGAAGCGTATATCTGAAAAAATATTTATTTTAGCAAAAAACGCATTTAGAAACCTTTATTTCATTTTTAAAGACCTATCCAATGACACCTCATTCAATTATCTATTCGTGAATTTATTTTTAGACCCTCCGTTTACATGTATGGAAAGCTACCCCTAAAAATTTTTTTTTTTCAAATAAAATGTAGCCTATAAGTTGCACCTAATATTGGTCTATCAGCATGTGAAATTTTATCAAATCTGCCCAGTGGTCATTACGTGATTGACGCACATACAAACAGATAAACACACAAACAGAAAAAAAAATTAACCATGGTTTTGGTATCTATATAACATATATATTGCATACCATTTACTCTTTTTCAAAAATATTCAATGTACAGAAATGGTTCGGTTACTGTTTTATTATATGTATTATATGTATAGATAACATACATATTGCATACCATTTACTCTTTTTCAAAAATATTCAATGACAGAAATGGTTCGGTTACTGTTTTATTATATGTATAGATAACATTATAGATTTTCATTGGATTTTTGACCTATATAATATTATTATAACGATACCTAAACCTACATAATATTATTATGACTGCCTCGTTGGTTGGTGGAGGTACCATCTTTGACTACAGATAGAGGGATCTCACGTTCGAATTCCAGGTGGGGCCAAATGAAAAGTTATTGAGATTTTTCTGTCTTTGTCAGAAAAATCTCATTAACAACACTGAAACAGGAAAGTTGGTGGTGTTTGTATGCCCTCGTGTCTCAGAGAACACGTAAATCCGCCGTTCTTGCACCTTATCTCTTTCCGATCGTGTCGATTTGCCATCCCATCGCGTTAGAGAATGCACCTGTGTTCAAGCGTACACTTGTGCACTTTAATTATTTATTTATTCATTTTTGTTACATTCTTTGAATTACAGTACAAAAATATACCAACACGTACAAATAATACAATTATTACAGAGCTTGACTTTAGAATAGCGTACAACTAGCGACGAATGGTAATAGTTTTATATTAAACTAGCTGCGCACCAGGGCCTCGCTCCCGTGGGAATATCGGGATGATATTTAGCCTATAGCCTTCCTCGATAAATGGGCTATCTAACACTTAAAGAATTTTTCAAATCGGACCAGTAGTTTCTGAGATTAGCGCGTTCAAACAAACAAACTCTTCAACTTTATAATATTTACTAGCTAATCCGCGCGGCTTCGCTCCCGTAGCATAATTATGTTACATAAAAACAGTTCTAGTGAGTTAATCTTAAAAGATAGACATATACTGTCGCGGACATTTTTGTAGATCATTTCAAGAGGAATAATTCTTTTATACATAATTTTTTGGTATCTTGAACCGTTTTCGCAGCGCACGCAACGGAAGCCCTCAGCCCTTTTCCCCGTTTTTATCACATTTTCTATTATTTCTTCGCTCCATAGTTGCAGCGCGATGTTATATAACCTAAAGCCTTCCTCGATAAATGGTCTAATCAACACAAAAATAATTTTTCAATTCGAACCAGTAGTTTCTGAGATTAGCGCGTTCAAACAAACAAACAAACAAACAAACTCTTCAGCTTTATAATATTAGTATAGATATTAAATAGGTCCATCTCGGATTGGGAATGTAAGAACTTATTGAACACCGTAAGTGCATGATGGGTCGATGCACTGCAACCAGCTTGCGTTCGTTCGTTCTCTTAATATCTCCTATACAGCTAGCAGAGCTCTTTTGAGATTGAACACCATGGCGAAAATCATTCAGGGAAGATACTTTTACAAAGATATCATTGGCAGTCACAAGATATCAAGCAGTCCTTGAATAGTAAAGCTGCTATGAGACATTTTAATGTCCATCAAATCATTTCAAAACGCGATTGTAGGTGGTTTTTGTAGGTAGAGTCATTATCTATGAAATATAATAAGAAATATAGCATAACTATATATTTTCAAACCCCTTTTATTAAAGTATTTTTAAATAAATAAATTCTGTGATGCTATTGACGAACGCATCGCTTTAGGTAGAAAACATAAAGAGGAACGCATATTCAATGACATATTTGTCAGTTTGATTGAATTATCTGTCACGTGTCAATTTTAACCCTCAAATCTTCAACTCAAAATATAAAAAATCCAATGGAACAATTTTTCAATAAATACTTACGTATTTTTTCTTTATAAATAGTATATCATAAATAAAATATTAAGAATCATAAAAGATAAGATGAGGTTTATGTGATTTTAACTTAAAAAACGGAATAGTTAGCATGTCTGTGTTGTGGTCATGGGTAAATATTTCGATTATTGAATGATTATTTCTATAAAAATTGAAATAAATCTTAAATAAATAATTACTTTTTCAGGGCGCTAATTCTCATGGCCAGTTAGGTCTTGATAAGGTTTGCGAACAAGTAGATACGCCTACAAAAATCTTATCAGACAATTGTAAATCAGTTCAAAAAATTGCCTGTGGAGGAGGTCACACACTTCTTTTAGATAACGAAGGAAAGCTTTTTGCGTGTGGGTGGAATGTCAAAAAACAATGCGCCATTGAAAAAGATGTGCATCAATTTCAAAGAGTATGGTGTTTAAGTGGTATAAAATTTACAAATATCTCATGTGGTTGGGACTTTAGTTGTGGTGTTACTGATGATAAATTTTTATTTGTTTGGGGTTCAAATAGTCATGGACAGTTAGGATTGCCTAAGGAACAATTTCCAGAAGCAGTTAAACCTATAAGATTACATACAAATGCATGTTCTGTATCTATGGGTCTAAGACATACTGCTATTATTAATTCAAAGGGAGAAGTATGGATCACAGGATGTGGTAAGCACGGGCAACTTGGTCTGGGCAAAGATATCTTATTTTCAGATAGATTTCAAAAAGTACCCATCACAAGCCAACTAACACATATAGTTTGTGGTCAAAACCATACTGTAGCATGGTGCTCAAATGAAAAATCTCTGTATGTTTGGGGGGATAATAAGCATGGTCAGCTCTTATTAACTTCTGAAAAGTATAAAAAAATCTATAAACCTGAGAAAATTGATATTGATGCTAAACATCAAGTTAAAAAGCTACTCAGTGGTTGGACTAATGTTTTACTGTGGATGGAAAATGGACAACTGCTCACATGGGGTAGAAATAATTATGGACAGCTTGGCACAGATAAACCCTTTGATGGGACTATCATTCACATTATATTACCAGGTATTCTTATTCTTCTACTGTTACCTATAAATATAACATTAATTTGTGCATGTTTATATAATCTGTATCATAAATTGTGTTTTACATACAAAATAACTATGATTCAGCAATAGCAATACAATTTTGAATGTTAAATTCTACTTTCAGATGGTAGACAAGTTAAAGACATAGTGTTAGGATCAGAGCATACAGTATGTTTAGCAACGGACAATACTCTGTGGGCCTGGGGATGGAATGAGCATGCAAACACAGGAACAACATCAGGAGACTTAGTCTGTTTTCCAACATTAATTCCTTTGGAAAATCCTGATAAATTGAGAATTACACAAATATATGCTGGTGGTGCTCATAATTTTATTGTTACTGAAAATATAATTGATGAGAGGGAGAAACAAATAACCAGTGAAGATAACTAACTTCCCTAGTTATGAAAAGAAATGTACTTCCTTCCTGTTGACTGTATTATCTATGTAGTCATTCAGAGCTTAATTATCTTCATGTTGTGTTGTTATTTTATATTAATATGTTTTTTTTATATTATATGTGTTTAATATAATTATGTTACTATCATATGTAAAAAATATACTTTTATTTTCAAAGAAACCTATTTGTGAACTGTGATATAGTATTAAATGCATTTGTACTAAGACATTTATTTTAATTGTATTCATTATTTTCCTAGATTAAATTAAAACTACTAACCTAATTTCATGTAAAAATAAATTAACACACTATTATAACTAACTAAAATAAATTGACACACTATTTGTAACCTACATTAAATTTTTAAACAGTTCTTATGGTGAAATCACAAAAACTACTTGAACAATTACTCATAGTATAAATAGATTAATGCTAAGGCTAGCTAGCACTATAACAAATTACATATTTGGGATATTAGAAAAATAATTTATACTAGTGTATATGTTTGATTTATAACTGATAACAGGATGTGGGAATGTTTGGCACATTTGGATGGTAAATAATACCATAATTGAAAATCATTAAAACTATATTTAACATCAAATAATATTGATATGGATTATTTATGTAACAAAAATTTATTGACACATTAAAATACTTATAATTTTAAGAAAATCATAGCATTTTTGAAGTTACATTTTTATCACTAGCCATTTTTAAAAATACATTTGCATTGTAAGGCAATACTTAATACTTAAGAGTGTTTATCAGTTTTCTGCCAAGACAACAATTAATAAACAAGGGCAGTTACCACTACTGCTTGTCACATTTTAGCACTTTCACCTTTTTCGTTCAGACTTTTGTGTCTTACGTTTTTCTTTTTTCTCTTCTTTTAATTGTTTTTGTTTCTCCCTGAAACAAAAATGAAGAATTATTTTTGTAGTAAGCAAAATTGTGCAACAGAAGTACCCTTAGTAGTAACAAATTATGTTGTTCCCAATTAGATAAATAAATTAAGGATCCTTCAATAACTTTAATATACACACAGAGAGCAGTGTATTTCACTGGCAGCCAGTGTAGTTAACAAATTAAGTAGTCCACTAGCATCTGAATAATATAATCCAACTTATATAAATACTGAAAGTTTTTGAGGATATATATATGTGTGTTTGTTTCTCTATCATACAAAAACTACATAATTGATTATGATGAAACTTGTTATACATAAAAGTAAGGGTTCAGAATAACATATGTGCTACTTTTAATCCCAAAGTTGCCATGGGATCAGAAGGTACACGGGTGGAATCATGGGGCATGTCTAGTCCTTCATTAGGTAATTAATGAAACTGAAACCATACCTGTCTTCTCGATCTTTTTCTTTCTTTTTCTGTGCCTCTAGTCTTGCCTGTTCACGTCTTTCCTTAGCTGCTGCAGCAACATCCAAGGCATTAGTATTCTTAACTAGATCTGCACCTTCAGAATCTTCAACATAACCAACTTCCTCCTGTAATTTAATATTTAAGAATTTTGGAATATTAATTGGTAATATTAATTTATATCATGTACACCATAAACTTGGATAAGAAATTATTTAATATAACCTCATTATCAGAAAGCTGACTGTATTGTGATAGAATAGCTTCTCGAATCTTCTTTTCTTCATCTGTATATTCTCGCCGCGTCGTAGTCGCTAATGATTGAGATTCCAACATTTTCGTTAATTGTATATCGACATCTATATTTGAAACTTGCTTTGGACTCTCTTGATTTGGTTTGCATGATTCCCACTTTTCAATTATTTCGTTAACGTGTACAGTAATATCGTTTTCCTGTTATAATTAACACATTCATGTATTAGATATTTTTCATACATTATTAATTAAAAATAACTATTTTAACCAATAAATGGTGCTGTCATGGACTTACCACAAATTCAGACAATATACCTTCTAAAGCATCTTTTTTCTCATCTATGGAATCTTCTCCTTCTAAAATCCCTGAAATGTAAGACCCAAATACTCCTTCATCAGTTTTTAGGGACTTTAATTTATCATTTAACCACGGCTCAAACTCCGTCATTACAGCCGCCATGTTGATCGTTTGACAGATTATATTAACAGCATTCTACACTTTTCTATAATAATTTATGTTTACTATTTATTCTTCACCTACAAAACATGATAAATTTAATGAAAATTAAAAGCAATAATTATCAAAAGGAAAAATATGAAAATTAATGTAATTTTATTGATGAAACGTACCTTATATAGTTTAAGGTGATATATTTTATTTTATACAATATCTTTATAATAATGCCTAGGCAACAAAATATTTTGATAGAATTCGGTAAAAACTACACCACTGCTACTAAAATTAGTAGTAATAATATCATTTGAAATATCAAATATATTTATGTATTTTAAATTTTAATCTATAATCTACATACAGTAATAATTACTCTGTGGTGAACTGGTAATTGAACCTGAATTTGACATATCGCCTTGTCATTGTTCAAGCGGTGTATCGGTTATTACTAAGCAATTTCAATACATAAAATTTTTACTTGTAAATTGTTGTTAAACTTTAAAAATGTCCGCTCGTTACGATAGAGCTATTACTGTCTTTTCACCAGATGGCCATTTATTGCAAGTGGAATATGCACAAGAAGCCGTCCGCAAAGGATCAACTGCTGTATGTACTTGATGGTAGTTTGTAGATTTTGTTAACTTCAATAATAATAGTCTATACGGTTTGCTTTTAGGTTGGCGTAAGGGGGAAAGACGTCGTAGTATTGGGCGTTGAAAAGAAGTCTGTTGCTAAACTTCAAGAAGAAAGAACAGTTCGAAAAATCTGTCTTCTCGACGATCATGTGGTAATGGCCTTTGCCGGTTTAACAGCAGATGCTCGTATTCTTATCAACAGAGCCCAAATTGAATGCCAGTCTCATAAGTTGACAGTCGAGGATCCAGTTACTTTAGAATATATTACAAGATATATTGCTGGACTCAAACAAAAATACACACAAAGCAATGGTCGCCGTCCCTTTGGCATCTCATGTCTGATTGGAGGTTTCGATTATGATGGCCATCCTAGACTGTTCCAGACTGAGCCGTCAGGTATATATTATGAATGGAAAGCCAATGCAACTGGAAGATCAGCTAAAACAGTGCGAGAGTTCTTAGAAAAGAATTATACCCCTGAAGAAGTTGCCTCAGAAAATGGTGCAGTCAAAGTGAGTCAATTTTAATTGTAATATGATAAAAATATTTCATAATAGTAAAAAAAGTATATAATATTAAGATAATCTCAATATTAATGTTATTAGGTCTGATGTAATCAATATTCATTTTTTTTAAACAGTTGTAGATTTGTTGTCTATTTTAAAATTAATTATTTTAATGATAATATTACAGCTTGCAATTAGAGCCCTTCTTGAAGTTGTGCAGTCTGGCCAGAAAAACCTTGAAATTGCTGTCATGAGACGTAACCAACCCATGCAAATGTTAGATTTGGACACCATAAACTCGTATGTTACTGTTATTGAAAAAGAAAAGGAAGAAGAAGCTGAGAAGAAAAAACAAAAGAAGTAACTTTATTATGTATTTTTTTTTATAATTAATACACGGCTTAAGGAATATATTAAATGGTTATTTTATTTTATTTGTCAAAATAGGATAGTTGACTCATATCAAATTTAAAATCAACTTGACATGTATGAAATGGAAAAAAGTATAGCCAAAATTTTACTCCAAATTCAAATCAGTTAAACAACCAATAAAATCCATTTGTACCTTTTTGCAAAATAGTGTTATTTCCCTATGCTCTAATTTTAAATGCATATATATCTTTCTTCTTTCTCATGACATTAAAAAATATTATAAAACTATTTCCTGATTGAAAACAGTTCATTTAAATTAAAAAGTTAGTCAACTATCCCATTAAGAATTTAATAAATCTATAGTTTGAGATATCTGAGAGTACAGTTCCTTCAAGTTTGAGACACTATCTTGGCTGGAGCTTTTATTGATCATTATGTCACTGAACATTTGATCCCATTCGCCATGGTAGTGATTAGAGTTGTCATTGGACTGAAATTTAAAAAATAATAATCTTTAATTTCAACAGAAAAACAGCTGGTTTTTGAGTGGAACTCTAAAAACAAACCAGCTTATTGCCCTGCAATTGTGTGTATTGTTGTATGCACCATGTAATTGTTTCATCATGCATTATAGTATTTAAAAATGTGTAAACATACATAAGTAATTGCTTTTATGTTTAGATCAGTGGTTTCCAACCAGTTGTCCACAGATGCTAAAACTCACCTGCTAGCACAAAACTCATACTTAAACCGAATATCTCTTTTAATGACTGCTGCTAACAACATTGATATAAAAGTGGTTCTTGATGAAGAAAAGGTTAGGAATCCCTGGTCTCAATATAAAGATCAGAAATCATTTATACTTGCAGAAACAACGTGTAAGCATAACTTACCTCTACAAATATAATGTCATCATTTTGATCATTGCTCACTGATGGTAAAACACAATTCAAAGAATTGTTGTCTTTTTCCTTTTTTTTCTTGGTTATACCTTGGTCAATATCATTACCAATATTGAATTCAGCAAGTAATTCAACACCTGCATTCTCCTCTGTGGGTTCAGAATCTAGATCAGGCATATTCAAAAATTGATTTGAATAATTATCATTCACTGGCTGACAGGAATCATCAGAGAAATTGATAAGATTGTCCTGAGAGAGGTCTCTGTAAAATATAATATTGTTTATTTTCCTTACCTTTTTTATAATCTATGTCAGTTACTATAATTGTCATCAAAATATATTTAGGATACTAATCTTAAAAGACTTACCCATAACCATCAACAATGCCATTATTTCCCTTTGGCTCCTTTTGAATATCTGTGCATGAAAACATACAGGATTCACAGGGAATGGAATTATAAGGAAAATAAAGGTCAGAAATGGATAATAAAAAAGAAAGATCAAATGAGTAATAGTAGGAACATGGAGAGGACCTGTTTGTGGGAACTCCTTTTGGATATTTTTAGTAGGATCATCACAAGGAATGAGCCAATCTAGTTCTATATTTTCTTCATCTTGATATTCATCTTGTTCATCTGCAAAAATATAATTTTTTTTGACCGAAATACTTAATGGCTTATATTAAAAGCATTTGTAGTTTAAAAAACAAAATAGAATTGGAGTATTATATGATATTAGTTTAACTATACCATCATATTCCATATTATTGGTTTGCTTTGGAGAACTTTCAATGTATAAATCTTGAGCTGCTTTTTTGAGGGCAATTTGTAATGCTCTTCTAGCTTTTTGTAATGGTGTTACATTAACACTTTGGTCATTGTTACCATATAAGTTCTGTGAGAAGGAAAATAGTTAAATTACAAAATGAAAATAATTAATGGAAAATTCTATAGTTGTAGCTCCATACCTTTGGCTTGAAATTCTTTTTAATTGTCAGAGCCTTTCTTGTGATTTTATCAAGTAATTCCGGTCGACCAAATTGAAAAAAGTCATGAATATATTCGTGCATGTATGGATTACTTGAATTACAAAGTGGATCTTGTAAATGGGAAGTAACTTTTCGGAAGCCATATAAATTTAACTGCCTTACAAAGCTAGATATATTTGTGGTCTTAAAAATTGAGTGATTACACTGTAAATAGGTATGCAAAACCCTATAATTTAGAAGTATTGTCCGTCCAGTACCACCCCATAATATTGCGTCTGTATGCAACTCCAATAAATACCAGAGTTTCTGAGGAAACCGCATCTGTCTTATAGCATTGGTAACTTCTTGCATTATAACTTAAAATGTTGTAAATGTTTATTGATCCATACAGTTACAGATGAACGCTTAAATCGAAACTTCATGCGATTAAAATTTCAGACTTAAAAATCGCGCCTTTGATCATGAATGCTTTGATGACATTGACATAACACAAAGAGTAGCAGTAGTTGAAAGTAGGTATTAAAAATTCAAATATATATTTTAAATGCAAATCAAGGAAAAAAATTTTAAATCTTTTTTGTAACATATATGCAAGTATTTGCTAAGGGATTTGTATGTGGATCTGATCTTTAATCTGACGTCTTATTTTTTCTGTGGCAATATATTGTTTTTATTTTTAATTTTAATTCTAAGATACTCTGTGGTCATAAGTTTTGCAAAGTATACAAACGTCAATGTTGAATGTTGTGTTTTGTGATTCGTATAAAATTAAACCTATATAAGTTTAACAATTTTAACACATTTATTATTTTAATAGAGAGTTGGTTAAAGTTTTTATATGTTTAAGAAGGTGTAAATTTTTTAATCAAATTGCGAAGTACTCCAACAAAACAACAAAATGAACAAATCAAGGTAACTAAGGAAATACAGTGTTGTTTTATCTTTGTTGTATTGAAAACCCTGTATTATGAATAACTATCTATCATATATTTCGTTGTAGGTTTTCAATGTTGCTGTTAGAGCCAGGAGAGATATATTTTGAAGATTATTCGTGTACAATGAATGATAATGAGACACTAACAAACGGAATTCTAATACCGGGTCGACTAAAGATCTGTTCTAAATCCTTAGTTTTCGAACCGAGAGAATGGGAAACTCCGCTCATAAAATTACATCTAAAAGAATGTATACAGATATCTGATATAAATAGCTGTGATAAGAATAATGTGATAAAAGTTCAGATGAAGCAGTATTGTGAAATGTTAGAAGATAATATTTTAGCGCCTTATAAATTTAAGTATGAAAATAAAGACTTTTACTTCTTCCTAGACTTTGTTTCTGTAGATGAATGTTTAGCTCAAATGTTACAATTGCATAGAGCATCTTCTTTACATGCCCCAGAGCATAATAGCATGATAGCTACAATAATGCACTCAAGATACATGAGGATGGTCTTTGACCCAGTTATGATGGATGATTATACAGAAGAAATACTCTGTGAATTCCAAGTTGAAAAAATATCACCTCTAGTTAGGCATCAAGGAAAACTAGCCTTAACACCGACTACTCTTTACTTTCAACCTTTTAATAACATTGAATGTGTAAGTAATGACTAAAATATTTATAATATTTTTAATATTATTTAAATAACTTATTTTTCATTTTTTTTCTAGAGCCCAATTTTGAAAGTGAAACTTGCTGATATCAAAAGGATGTACAAGCGAAGATTTTTACTGAGGCAAGTTGTATGTATCATTATGATGTTTGTTTTGCTTTGAAAATTTTAACCAGTCATTTATTAACTATAATGGTTGCTGCTTATATATTAAAGATATGCTTGAAAATAATTTTTAATCCATTTCAGGGGTTGGAAATTTATTGTTCAGAAGAAGGTTCAATACCTCACATTTATTTAACATTCCAAAGTACAGAAGATAGAAATAAGGTGTATAATATATTAGAGAACTTGCCCAATGTCACTTTGGAAAGAGTTCATGTGGAAGAGATGACATTGCAATGGCAAAATGGAATTGTGTCAAATTATGATTATCTTACATATCTCAATTGGTGAGTATCTTATTTTTTGCATTTCCCCATGAAAATGTAATACAAAAAATAATTCAAAAATGAAAACATAACTTTTGTACATAATGACCCTCCCTAATTACCAATCTATATCTTTAAAATAAATAAATTGTATTTACAAAATATATGTGGATGTAAAAATATAAATAAATTCAGTCTTGCAGATCGGAGTAAAAATGATCTCACTCAGTACCCAGTTTTCCCATGGGTGTTGGCTGATTACATGTCAGACACTTTAGACTTAGATAATACTGAAACATTTAGAAATTTATCCAAACCTATGGGAGCATTGAATCCAGATCGGTTAGAGAAATTGCTAGAAAGATATGATGAGATGTGTGACCCCAAGTTTTTGTATGGTTCTCATTACTCTGCACCAGGCTTAGTTTTGTTTTATTTGGTAAGCATAGTTCTAAATATGTTATTATACAGAAATACTTGATTTTGAATTTTTACCAACATTACAGGTCAGGAAATATCCTCAATACATGCTGTGTCTTCAAAATGGAAGATTTGACCATCCTGATAGGATGTTTAATTCTGTAAAAGATGTGTACAATAATTGTTTGAGAAATATGTCAGATTTTAAGGTAAGTTAATGGATCAATGTAAATAAATAAAAATGTATAAGATACAACATTTGTTTAATTTTTGTTAATCTGTTGTTGCCTGGTAGAAATCGCTTTACAGCGATAAGGCCGCCTATTGTACATTCCTAGTTCGTAATTTGATACTGTATGATTTTTATGCTTATCTTAGTACAATAAAGAGTTATTCTATTCTATTCTATTCTGTTACAGGAATTAGTACCAGAGTTCTATGACACAACTACAAAGGGAGATTTCTTGGCCAATACATATGACATTGATTTTGGTGAGCGCCATGACGGATCAAAGGTTGATAGTGTGAAACTTCCACCTTGGGCTACTTCCCCAGAAGATTTTATTAGTAAACTTAGGATGGCATTAGAATCTGATTATGTGTCCAGACATTTACATTCATGGATTGATCTCATATTTGGGTATAAACAGAGAGGTGAAGAGGCTATAAAAGCATTTAATGGTATATATGCTTTATTTTTAAAATTAAACATATTTATACATTTTACAATATTCCCTAATTATAATTAAGTTATAATCATATTTTTTGTGGTGTTCTTTTTTATATAAAATCAAAATAAATTAATATTTTTCAAAATCTTTTTTCAGTTTTTCATCATGTTTGCTATGAAGGCTCAGTGGACCTGGAAAGTATATATGACATGAATGACAGACATGCTCTGGAAGTTCAAATTATGGAGTTTGGACAGGTGCCTAAGCAATTATTTACAAAGCCCCATGTACGGAAAATAGTTTCTAAAGTATCAAAGCCTGTTTCAAATTCACAGTCATATGAATACAAAATGCAATGTTTGGATGAAATAAAGCTTCACAAAGAGGCAGTTACTTGTGTGCTTCGAGATGGTTCTAGAATTATTTCTGTTGGGAAGGATGGGACGCTGAAAGTATATGATATGGAGAGTAAGAAGCAAATAAGAAGTGTGATACTGAGTTCAACACCATTGAGCTCTTGCGTCATGATTGATGAACATATTGTAGCTGCTGGTGCTTGGGACAATGAAATGTAAGTTCATATTTTTAAGTTTAGTTATTTTTTTAATATTTATATCTACATTGTTGTGGGTCAGTGGCAAGAGTTAGTGGACAACTGAAGGATGATGTTATACGTGTGACGCGATTAAAAATTCTTAACAGCGCTCCATGTATGCCTATAATATGTTAACATTTATTTACATTGTTAGATTAATATGTTTTTGAATACAATTAATTCCCATTTTCATCATAAACATTTTCATATAAATTTACGAATTTGAACATTTATACTGGTTCTTGCGATCATAATACAATCATATAGATCATATATCATAATAGAAATGTTAAAATAGTGGCTTATTAAAGAGTATGTCGTTTTAGATACTTATATGATGTGGAGTACGGAAGGGTTGTTGAAAGTTTCCGAGCCCATGATGATTCTGTTAGTTGCCTGCAATGGTTGGACAAAGGTAATTTTACACTAATTTATTAGTGCACTGTCAACTTTTGTTTTGAGAGGCTGTTCTAGAACATTTATGAGGTGAAAGATAAAATAAGAAGAGAAGTGAATATTAAATGTTTCTGTATCATGCCTGTCTTAAGAAAATTGGTTTAAAAAGTTATCATAAAAATATATGTATTTATGTAACTTCTATGATGTAGGTGGTTTATGTAATATATGATTTTTCAGACCGCCTTTTAGTATCAGGAGGATGGGACTGCGTAGTACGTGTGTGGGGGAGTGTGGGGAAAGTCGGACAAGCGTTGAAAGGACTCAAAGCGGAGTTCGATCATGACGGGAAGATCACGGTCCTTGCCCATAGGTAAACTTATTATCTACTAGATGAGATGTATGAGAGAAACATGTTGTACAACATTTTAAGATTTTTAAATTTTTAAACAATTTTTTCATTTTGAAACTGTTTCCTCTCTCCCATTTTTTGATATTTTGAATATTTTTAAGAAATTAATGTATATTGTTCAAATTGTCCACAAAAACATATTTTTTTTATTTTTTATCCTCCTTGTTACTGACTCTTCCTTATAACTAATTTTTATTGGACATTTAGAATATGTACCTAAACCTAAACACGAATAAAATAATAACAAATAAATATGAGTTCATGTTTAATAAATAAGCATAATAATTAAGAAAACCTGGTTTTACATGTTTTTAACGCTTGTCATGAATGTCCCATAAAATTTTTGGAGGCTAACTTGGAACTACTATAATATATTTTTCTAACATTATCATAGAAGGCGAAACTTCGAGTTAGATATACTTGCGGGAACGACTGACGGCGAAGTGTTTATATGGGAGTACAGATCGAAGGATTTGTTGAACAAGATAAAGATCCACTCGTCCCCTCTGAGCGGGGTCTGTTTTCTGTCCGCGGATAGAATTGTTACCGTGTGCGAAGACGGCGATATGACTGTCACTGATCTCAGCGTATTAAATACAGTAAGTAGTTATTTTTGTTTCATCTTTATTTTTGTTTTCAATATTCTATCTATCCCTTATTTGCTTACTAAAGTCAGACAAATCTATCTATTTGCAATTACTTTGATTTCAATATACTAACGACGGATACATTTGCTATGACTTTTGTCTATCTATTGTCATATAACCTGACATAACAATCTATCCATAATCATTGATATATTAAATATAGCTTATGTTAATCGTGAATAATAATACTTTCGAATGGTGAAAGAATTCTTAAAATCGGTCCAGTAGTTTTTGAGCCTATTCACTACAACCTAAGAAACAAACATAGCTTTCCTCTTTATAATATTAGTGTAGATATAATGTGTTATAGGAAAGTATTAAAGGCGTTTTAGTTGCACAAGAAATCAATCCTAAATTGATTGAATAATTGTTAAAACTAGAATATTACAACTAGGACACTTCTAATATTGAAAGCTATTTATTTAATATTCACACAGCTTCTAATATTGAAAGCTATTGATTTAATATTCAAGCAGAACTTTCGCTAGAAACTCTTTTTCTGGAATAGTTTTGTTTCAATCAACATACAGTAACCGGTCATTTCGAGTATCGTTAATACAAATTGGTAAATAGGGATACCCCACACTCACAGCCACACAATCTTGGAAGGAACCAGCTAGCTTTTATGCAAACTACCCAGTCTGTGTAGATGGTTTTGGAGGAATATTAGCCAGATGTTTGTTTTGTAGGTATTCCAAAAGCACGTGTGCGCCGAGGCCCGGTCTCTATGCAGCGACGACACGAGCGTGGTGTGGCTCGGCGCGCGCGCGCAGCTGCTGCAGTGGGACATGCGCACCGCCACGCAACTCGCAGAACATACTGTACATGGAGGTATGTATTCTATACACTTTCACCCTTGAGTGCGCGTCCTAAGTGACGTGCGGGTATGCACTGCGGTGCATTATTTATTTTATTTTTTATTTAAATTTTATATCAGGCACTAAACCCACATTACACAAGATAAAATATTGCTCTGTAGGTACAATTTTGAATCACCAAATGTTCGTTACGTTTGAACTTGTCCGCAGTGCAAGCGGATGCATACATTTATTTATTTATCTTAATATATATATAAATTACATGTCACAGTGTTTGTCCGCAATGGACTTCTAAACTACTTAACCGATTTTAACTAAATTTTACACACCGTGTGCAGGTTCACCGTGTTGACGGAAAGCTAGCTTATTACAAAATATGATTACATTTATATAGTTGCAGGAATTGGTTTAAGACCGCAAACTAGGCATGATATTAACTTGTAAAATTACGCTCAGTGCCGTCGTTCAGGACGCAAACTAAGAGTGGGAGTTGAGCATTGCATAGGGAATTACCACCCTACCTCTAAAAGCCTATGTTACGTATTATGAGTGAGGATAAAAACTGCTGAAACACCTGCGACACTTTAGGTTGGTGTTCATAGGTTTCGGTAGTTACTTTTTATTAGGTAAACTGCTTGCTCTAACATATAGGAGTCTTGTATTAATTGCGTCTCCTTCTTATAAGAAAATGTACTCATCAAGTGGTCAAATTATAATTTACAATGTAAGTTTTTTTTTCGTATAAAACGTTATTATGATAAATTTATTCAGGATAAGGGTGCACAAACATTACATGCGTTTAATTTTTCTGTTGGACATGTTTTTAATTTATTAATTAAAACATATATAATAGCCTGTAGCTATAAATTGAACGGTTATCCTAGAGATAAAGGTTACGAAATAACAAAGACATACCTAACTAATTTATTGGATTATGTTAAATAATAAATATTCAATTATCAATAATCACGTGATTTTTAAGTATTGTACATTTCTTTTGTTTCAGATATGGTTCAAAGTATCTTCTTTGATGTAAAAACACAAACTCTCATCACAGCCAGTGCTGACAAGTCAATTAAAGTTTGGAGTCTTCAGAAAATTTCTTGACAACAAAGTTTAATGCCAAAAATGTTCAGAGTATTACTTTAAAACAAAGCAATAACATAAACTATATGTATCAGAATTTTGTATACCTATGAAAATATAGTTATTTATATTTAAATGTTCGACTTTTCTTTTATGTTGGTGTTTGTAATAGAAAAAATATAGATAGTGCCATCCACGACGACGCGCCCAGACAATTTTTGAATTTGACATATTTTACCATGATCGTAGTAGTTTGTCCTGATTTATTTTAGTGTGCGTGTGCACACATGGGTAATGACTGTACCTACCAAACTTCACACAAGCGGAAGCTTCATAAAAATATATTGTCTTCATGGATGAATTTATCTATACACGCCGATCTTTTGCCGGCGGGTGGTGATGGCTGACGAGGCCTTCGCCCGCTTCGTCTCATTCACCCGTGACCACGCTAAAAACGTGAAACGTCGGATTAATTTATTTAAAAATTTCGCACCTGAAAACAATTGAGATCGGTTTTTTATTGTAATTTACAATTTTTAAATGAAAATATACAATTAAAAGAACCTCGTAAAGACTTGCTCCGGGGTCCTCGCAAAGCTTGACAATGGGAAATAAATAGCTTGACTTGATTTTTGTAAGAAAAAGTATAATAAATAAATAAATAAATAAATAGGTTATTATTGCAGCATAAGCATTTTATTCATGCCTAGTTAATAATACGATTAATAAGACTGTTTCCGTTTATTCTTTTACAATTTACCTGAATAGTAATTTGCTAAACCCTGGTTAATGACAATGGGGCTTATCCATATTTTTTATGATGCCCAAGGTTGGATAACCCTAAATTCCGTTTTTTACCTGAATTACATTTAAAGAGCTGCTGACGTTTTCATTCGTTTTAAAATTATGTTTTACCTATTTCGATTAGATCCTATTGTAAAGTGTGATCGGTGCATCTTCTAGTCTTCTACTGATGAAATGTTTTAAATAATAAATAAATCAATACACCGGCATTATATTCCGAGTTTAAATTTAAACATTTCATAAATTGCATGTTGCATCAAATATATTATTTATAAAAAATCTATTTATTTAGATTTAGCCCCATTACTAACCAGCCAGGTCTGCAGTCTCATTTCGTGGTGTAATAGGAGCATAACGAGAGGCATCATCAGGGCCGTCTTATACTGTACGGGGGCCCTTGGGCACATACGTATTGGGGGCACACAATTATTTGGGGCCCTTTTGGAATGTAAAGAATAAAACTATTAAAGAGGAACGTAAATTGCTTACTCGCATACTTACTTCTTTTATTCTAGACTGGATACAACCTTATACGAACTTTTTAAATTAATTAAATCTGAAATTGATAGACATTCGAGCAACGAAAAAAGTTTAATTCGGTCGACCAAAATATTTTGAGATTAGAGAAATTGTTGGTTCTTGGGAGCCCTCTGACGATGGGGGCTCTGGGCCCTTATTGTAAAGACGGTTTTGGGCATCATACAAGTTTTCAGTATGTTCACCTACAGTACACAGTACACCTACTCAAAAATGGTTCCAGCTCTCCGACGATTATATATTGATTTATATCTTGGTCTATTTTATCGCTATGAGAATGTCAATATTCACAGGCCATCTCTGAATCGAAAGGTTCTACGATATCCTTAAAGGGCAAGCTAACAACGTTTTTGCAAATATTTAAAATTATCGTGATATACGCACCTCAGCTTTATTTTCCGAAGCCATGGAGTTTTATACGATGTTATAATTATTTTTCTAAAACTATTCGACACAGTAATAATAAAGTCATTGCACGACACTGTCACAAAGATTAACTTTTGAAATTTTCCGTTCGTGGTTCGGGACACATCTTTTCAGGATTACCTTTTTTAATTTTGAAGAGTAAAGTCGATTTGTACTGTAATAGTTTAGAAAAAATTTCCCCTACTAAAAGAAAGGTTATTTCTTGAACTCCAAAATATGAACACATATTCCTTCAAAATCGTGATTTTTACTTCCCATTGGGTATAGACTTTCAGTGATAGCCCTGAGGCTTTTCGGCAAACATCAAAATAAATAATAATTAATTCTTCGCTTATTTGACCAGCACGCTCCTATGCGGCCAGTTAAACTGAAGCATCTCCCCGCACCTTGGCTTACTGACAGTTAGTGAAGGATTTGATTCATTGCAAAGCCAAAGCTAAATACAGGTACAAAGTAAACAGTAGTGAACGGAATCTTGCGGAATTCAAGAAAATAAGAAATCGCTGTAACACTTTATGTAGGGATGCCCAGAGACGATACATCCACGAGTCAGTCGACAATGGTGACCCGTCGAAGGTTTGGAGATTCTTGAAGTCTCTCGGAGTCGGCAAGGCGCGATCTAAATCTGTCCCGTCCAGCATTTGTATTGATACCCTAAATAACTACTTTTCCAATCCTTCTTTTATATATGATCCCTCTTGTAAAAACCGTACATTAAACCTCCTTTCCTCTAGCAAAACCCCTGACTTTTCCCCCTTTTACTTTCGTCAGTTCTCCGTCGATGAAGTAAGGAAGAACATTTTATCTGTATCGTCTAAGGCTGTTGGTGTTGATTGCATTGGTCGTAATATGATCATTCCCATCCTTGACATTATTGTTCCTATCATAACTCATATCCTCAATTTTTCTATCACTTCTTGTTCCTTCCCTAAATCCTGGAAAAATGCCAATATAATTCCTATTCCTAAATCTAATAACCCTACTTCTATTTATGACTACCGACCAATTTCCATACTTCCTTTCCTTTCCAAAATCCTTGAACGTCTTGTACAACAACAACTCACTACATTCCTTAATCAAAATAATCTCCTAAATCCCTTCCAGTCTGGTTTCCGTCCTGGTCATAGTACGACCACTGCTTTAATCAAAATCACTGATGACATTAGGTCAGGTATGGATCAGACTCAGCTTACCATACTCACGTTGCTCGATTTCAGCAACGCATTTAATACTGTTGACCACGATGTTTTGCTGAGTTTGTTATGCTCTTCCTTCAACGTGTCGGCCGGAGCAATTGAATGGTTCCGTAGTTTCCTTCGGGGGCGTCGGCAGCGCGTTCAGGTTGAGGATACACTCTCATCCTGGTGTAATGTTGCTGCTAGTGTCCCTCAGGGTAGTGTGCTCTCTCCCCTCCTGTTCTCCTTATTTATAAACTCCATTTCCGTTAATTTAACTTCCCTTTATCACATCTACGCGGACGACTTGCAGATATACTGTCACACATCATTGACTGATCTACCTAGTAAAATAGGACAAACCAATGACGATCTCAATAAAATTGCAACTTGGAGTCGCAATCATGGTTTGGCCTTGAATCCTTCAAAAACCCAAGTCATTATAATTGGTAGTCAGTCTCTGATAGGAAAAATTGATTGGCTTGGCTTACCTAGTGTCTGCATCAATGGCACGATTATTCCTTACAGCTCGTCTGTAAAAAACCTAGGGATCTGCATTGATGAAACGCTATCTTGGTCGCAACAGGTGCAACAGGTCAGAAAGAAGGTGTTTGCTGCTTCAGGCTCTCTGAGACGCCTACGTAACTTTCTTCCCATCCCCACTAAAATTTCTCTTGCTCAATCCCTTCTTTTAGCCATCCTTGATTACGCTGATGCTTCCTATCCAGATCTCTTTGAATACCAACTTGATATCCTCGAGCGGCTTCAAAACTTCTGCATCAGATTTATCTTTGGACTACGCAAGTACGACCATGTATCCGACTTTCGCTCGAGGCTCAAGTGGCTTCCTATCCGACTGCGCCGGAATACTCACATACTCCATCTTCTTTATTCCATCCTTTTCTCTCCTAAAATTCCTTCTTACCTTAAATGTCAGTTCCATTTCTTTACATCTAATACCCATCAAATCCGTTCCTGTAACGAACTGCGTCTTCAGATGATACCGCATAACTCCAACTTCTATGGTTCTTCCTTTTCCGTCCGTGCTGTGAAACTATGGAACAGCTTGCCAAATTCAGTTAGAAGAGCCCAATCGCTGAATACATTCAAAAAGCTGCTTCATGAGCATTACTTATCACTCACTTAGTATTTAATGTATAATTTTATGTATGTATGTATGTATGTATTATGTATGTATGTATGTATGTATGTATATATTATGTATGTATATATGTAAGTATATTGTTGTATTTTATGTGTATGCTATTTAATCATTTATTTTAATTACTTATTTCTTATAAGTTTTGTGCACCTACTTCGCCATTAAATATTTATGTTGTTTTTCTCTCCTACCACGGGTTGCCTGGAAGAGATCGCTTCATAGCGATAAGGCCGCCTTTTTATGCTTATTACTGTGTGTAACTTTTTATTTTCTTTTTAATATTTTTGTGTGCATAATAAAGAGTTTTCATTCATTCATTCATTCATTCAAAAATCGTGAACACCGTGGCAATAAAACCTGATCCAGGTCGTCACTAGGATACCACGGGCAAAATTTTTACCAATATAATTGAGGAGTTTATTACAAGTAATAAGTTTAAGCTCAAAATATATGGGTACAATACACAGTTCAGTTGTTCACCTGAGCTCTATAAATAAACCTATAGTTTGCATTAAAACAAAGCGCGTTTTTCCTAAAAAAACACGGTTTCAGATACATAATAAACATACACAGTAACCCTGTTAAATTACCTAAATAGATTTGTTTTGTAATTTTTATTTAAATTAATCTTATTTGAAACCATTGTATTCTAAACCAGGTTTTGAATATTTAATTTTTGAGATACTCTAAAGCGCTATGTTGTTCATGCAAATGTATTTATATCAATGTTACCTACATTTTAGTAAGAAATAATAGTATAACACTTCAGTATTTACTTTATTTTATTTATAAACGTTAGTTTTAATAAAAAAAGGTCGGCAATTAATTCATCTGATATTTATTCTTCTACATGCTAATGTGTAACGTAGATATGTATTTATAACTGACTAGGTAGTTCACCTACAACAAAAAATCACCCATTTCCGTTTTAAGCAAGATAGGACCGACTCATTTAATATGCCATATTTATTTTTAAAGTTTTTAGGTTCAGGAGTCGAAATATCTTACTCGACTAAAAGCATGAAAAAAATAAAATAACATCGAATGTCCAATTAATATAATTAAAAACTTAATAACATGATAATTCATTGAAATTATTAAATACAACAATTAATTCATCTACACAATAACAGACTCTACCATTGTTTTCTTGATGAGTTCGCCGAAGTTTTCGGTCACCTCATTGGCGTCGCCTTCAGAAGACGTTTGGGTCGGTTGCGATGACGCATCCGAAGCATCCTGCGTCGTCTGCTCACTGCTATCCAAGTTTAGTAACGTATTCTGACTGAACCAATTCTCATCATTATCTACAGATTGCAACTTATTGCTAGATTGATATGGCATCGACATGAGCGCTGTATAATTTGAATCAGATTTATTTTGGGTACTTACACACGCTGATGTATTTTTATACATATCGTAGTGATTTTGTGCTACACCGTGATACTGTAATGAGTTGTGCTCCATGCTAGAATTAGATTTTGACATGTACTCTGTTGTGTAAGCGTGCCCGTAAGGGTTGAACATTGATATGTGGGAATTTTGAGCAAACTCTTCAAAACTTGTCGCCGAATAGCTCTGTAGCGTTTTAAAGGCGTGGTTGTCATGCTGCTGTTCATAAGCGTAATTGAGATCGCATGAATATCTTTGTAAATTGTTTGACATATTAAAGTCCATGTTGTTTGTTAATGGATAAGGCGGGCCTTTGCCTTGAAGTATGGTGGATGTATAGGGGTCATGATTGCGATGATCCGATTTATCACTAAAATTAAGAATGTTCTGTTCTTTTATATTCTTTTGAGTTGTGTTTTCTTCATGAATATTTCTAGAAGAACTAGCATTATTCATGTCGCAATGTACACTGTTAAAAGCGCCAGTGTTTACGCAATTATCTATTTGCGAAGTATGGATTGAATTACGATTATGCAATGAGTTAGTCTCAATATTTTGTGAATGCTCTTTGTTGAATGATGTTTGCGGAATGCAGGAAGATGAATTATTTATATTATGAATCGTAGCCC
This sequence comes from Phoebis sennae, assembly GCA_001586405.1. Lineage (NCBI taxonomy): Eukaryota > Metazoa > Arthropoda > Insecta > Lepidoptera > Pieridae > Phoebis > Phoebis sennae. The sequence goes on along the minus strand of LQNK01000039.1, from coordinate 88,240 downwards.
ACTGTCGTTTCACAGCTTCCTGATTCTCTTCATTTTTCTTTTCGAGACCTAATCTCATTAGCGTGTTTATGAAATGTGTTCTTACTCTAATTGGGTTGAATTCGATTCGGCCTGTTGTATTGCCACACCCATCTCTCGTACAGCCGCACGGAAAATTTAGTCTGTCTACTTGGCATTTAATGCCTGCCATGCTGCATGAACAACTTTCTGGGTTACATACTCCTTTACATGCACATCCACAAAACTCTCTTGACGTCCGTATGTCTCTACATTCATCTTTTTCGTAACCCTCAATTTTTCGTACGCCAGCTGCTCGCAATAATGCTCTTCTCTGTCTTGTTGGGACCGGTTGCAAGAAATAGTAACTATCTAAATCTAACTCAGATTCAGAGATGTCGCTCGTTTCTTCTTCTGTGTCACTATCTTCACTGGATGATAACGATACACCTTGAACCGAATGTCGTTCACTTTTTAATTGTTGTAATATTTGTCGATGCAATCTTCTTTGTTCTAAAGCATGTTCTGCTAGTGTAAATTTCTGTATATGGCTATGTTCCCACTCCATGCCAAGCGTGGAGCCCCCTTGTGATGGCACACATGAAAATCCTTGCGCTCTTGGAAAATAAAAAACGGTAACATTATCAAATTTTATGGATTCTTTCTTCTTTTTTATGGGAGGTTCATTAGTACTCTCGTCGTCGGGCTTTCTCTTGAGACATCTTTTAAGGGGTTTCTCCTCATCTGCCTCATTATTATGCGTTAGATTTTCCGTAGGGATTTTATTATTTACATTTGAATTTTCCTCACACGTTGCTGCATTTGCAGCAATGTCTTCTTCACTAGGGCATGGTAATTCTAAATTGAAACTGGGTAACTTTACATCCTCTACTACTTCCGAACCGATTCCAGAATCGCTTCCATCTGATCGGTCCTGACCATCTTCTTCCCTATCGATAAGAGCACCGTCTGGCGGAAGACTGCCTAAGGCAGAGTCCTCGCTGTCAGCTGAGGCCGTATCTGTTTTGATGTCGTCTATATCACTTAAAGTGTCATTATCATCTAACTTTACAGCGTAATCTACTTTACTATCACTGCTCTCATAAAACTGAGAGTTGATATTATTAACATTGTTTTGTTCGTCATTACTGCTAAGGTCCTCACTGTTACCATCACTGTCACAGTTCTTATCATTTATCACAGGTAAACCTGAATCTCTTTCTTCCATTGTAGATGTAGATTGCTGATTATTTTCTAAATATTGCTCGTCATTTCTTGCTTGTTTAGTTTCTTCGGAAGCATCCATTTTTATCTGAAAGAAGAGGGAAAATAATTAGTTAAAATATATTTATTCACTATGTATAATTAAGGATGTACAATGATGTAATATATATGCAGAAGTATTTAAAAAATACTGATAAGACCGAGAACAACTTTAAAAAATATGTACAAAATAAAGCCAATTTTAAACTATATATATAGCAGACAGCAGTGCACCTGATGCCGCTAACAGTATAAATCAAACAAAATGATAAATCCAAACCGGTACCTGTTACAAAGGCTGTGTTCTCGTCGTACTTCATCGGCATGCATTTGATTGTATTTTCCAATCCATGATCACCACACAGCGCGCATTCCCTACCAGACAATTCGTACTGTTCATATCATAAGTCAGCATTGCTGCAAATATTTAGTCATAACTTTTAATTTGTATGTCGACCGTTAGCATCATGCAAATAACACTTTAAACACTTCACTATAGGGTTCTTTTTATTACTCGCAAGTCCTGCGACGCGCTGATCTGTTCTCTATTTATTTATTTTCAACCTTATTTTGATAAAGCTGCAATGTTCACTGATACACTGTGACGTTTTAAGTAGCGAGAAAACTAGTAATCATATGTCACGAATTACACCAATTTAATTATAAATAATATTATGTAGGACTACAATGTCATGATTTAAAGCTACGGAGAGAGCTCACTTTTACTGCACCCGAGCACGGTATTCCTACCTCGCGTAATCGTGTTGGACGACTCTCGAGCGACGCAGGCAAGTTTTAATACGGCGTGTATGAGGAATGTTGTTATAACTCGTAGTGTCTGTGTTCCAACAGCCCTTTTTAACTTGGCAGCATTATAATGGTTTGTTCGACGTGACGTTACGTCCCCCTGCACGCTTCACCCCGGCCTTGCGACCCTCCTCGCCGCGCTCACCCGTCGGTCTCGCGCAAGCGCAAACCGTTTCTTGACTTAGTAATAATACCAAATCTTAAATTAAATTTCCCTCCGTACATTCTTGTTCTGTTGATATCGTTTTTTTGTATCTTGTTTTGTGACTTGAATGAAATTTAAATGTTAAGTTTAAGGAAGTTACGTTAGAAAATAAGTTGTTTAATGATATAATATCCTTAGTTACACTCAGTATGTAATATAAAATGTTATTATAATTTATCTATTTATATAAATGACAATAGGAATTTCATTGGATAACTATTCAATAATGTTAATAATATAGCTTTATAACTCTACATAACAAATACAATGCAATAAACGTGTAAATATATCAACATATTAGCAAACGTTTTTATTGTGTAATAAGTTTACGTTTGCACAATTAGTTATATATTCGCATTATTCAAGTTAGTCTAAAATTTTGCCTATAAACGGGCAAAGACGACATAGCAACAAGAGTTCACAACCTTTCGCTCTTGGGATCTCGCTTATATCATTGCACATCACATAAATTGCTCCATAGCGTCTACTTCTAGTATTATTCCATTATTATTTTTGAATCATATTTGCCAAAAAACACCGCAATATAAATAGAAGCGACCATTCAAGGAGGATGAGCTTTGAAAACTGTAAAATATATCTCGGGTCCTATTTCTGACACATTATTAACAAAATAAACATTTATATTTTTAGAATATTCGGAAAGTGTACGTAAATTGGATGCGGTAGCGGCAGAGTTATGCGATAGGTGTGCATGAGTAGAGCGGCATGAGTCCGTTATAAAAATAGCTTTTCGTTACTCAAGGTAATCGACTTTTGTGAACTACATATTTTCAAACATTTGTCTATTACGGTTTAACAAGCGTGAGCTTTATTGTAAGATTGTTCAATACATATCACGGTTTAGTAAAAGCAATATATTACAAAGATGTCGTGATGTATGATCGAACAGGAAAATATTCCTATTAAGGAAATATTGCATTTGATGTGCATATAGCATGTATTTATCAGCGGAGAAGGTCATACGTGCTTACAAGTTTGTGTTGTTCGTTGTATATTATTGTCGTTTTAGTAAGCTTGCTTTACAATATGCGAACGTTCTTCAAATAAATTGGCACTCGACGTCGGCAGTCGACATAATATAGGGCGAGTTGGCGAAGTATACATACCAACAGGCATGTATACGATAATCAATAGATATTTTCAGGAGGCTTTCGCGGAGGGTGAGTGCGACGCTGGCATAGGGCTTTCTCACTCTTGCCTGTAATTTATGAAGTATGTGGTGGGAAATCAGATAAAACACTTGACTTGATTTATTACTTTAAGGTTTAGTGTCGTGAAAGTAGTAAGTATTCTTTTGACAGGAGGAACTGAGTGAATAAAAAAGATTAAGCTCAAGACAAATGAAAAATTTAAAAAATGCTTTATTTCTTTAATTTACTGTGGTGCTTAACTAATTTATTCGAAAAAAAAATATTATTATGTATAGAGATCTATTATTTAATATTTTAAATTCTCAAAACAAATATCTACAACATTTCATCATAAATATATTGTGAAGTATAAAACAAAATAAATATTTGACTTTTGGTTCTCAATATGCAATTCTCAAGTTATTTTACTTGAATATTTAACTGTGAATAATGATCTTCAAGGCTCACGCCTAGATGACATCGTTGTTTTGTCATGGGGACATATAACTTTTAATAAAAGGGGAAACGCCTTAAATTCATTCCGCGGCTTCAACGCATAACTTCTCATTTTTTTCGCAATAAAATATAGCTTATGATACTCAGAGATAATGTAGTATTATGGTGGTTAAGGAGTATTACTATCATCGAATATTTTTTCTTTATAAACTTAGCTTAGACAAAAACAAAATAATGTGTATATTTTTATGTCATCAACAATGTTATGCATGTTACAATTTTGCATATACTGTCATTCTGTCGTCTCTATACTGTATAGGTCGGTTTATACAAAGCCCATCGTATCGCTTGGTGCCTAGGCACTAGGTAGTAGGTACCAACGTCTGCCTGCATCGAACACTACGTTTACATGGAAACGTCATGGAAAAACAAACCCATATTACGGTCATTTTATAAAGTACCGATTACCGACTTGACATGAATAAATGATTTTTATCACACATACAGCGTAATTTAGGTGCTACGTAG
>LQNK01000039.1:45935-83105 GCA_001586405.1 Phoebis sennae | reverse complement strand
CTGCAATGGAGACAGTTATATAGTTAAGAATTTGATCCTGAAAGCCCATTTAAAAAATTAAACCTGTATATTTGACTTTGCTGGTCAAATGTTGGTTTACAATTAGCAACATGGCCGGCTACCGTTTCATTCGTTCAGAAATTGGTAACTTTTAAATTACATATTTTCAAGTACAAAGGGGTCAAAAAATTATAAGATAAAATTTTATATATTTAAAACTAAATAAAAAAAGAGCCAACAATCCTATTGATATTTATTTACGAAATACTAGATAAAAAGTTCAAAGCTAGATAATTTCTATGTTTGTTTAATGCTACTATTTTTTCCCTCCATTGACAAACTGCGAATAATGTTGAAGCTTAAAAAAAGGTGTCGATTGTATATGTGGTTAGCGTATTTTCCATTAATCATTATTATCGAAAATGACAGATTTCCACCCCAACGATCGATCAACCTGTCAGAGATAAGTTAATGAATGAATGAATATTCTTTATTGCACGCACCAGAAAAATACAACAAATATTACCTACAAACATTAAAAAAAACACAAAATTGACATGCACAAACGGCAGTTCTCTATAGCTATAGAGAACAGGCCATTATTCAAAAAAGATGCTTTTCGATTATACATAGAATATAGGTGAAAATAAACAGACGAACACGAGATTAGTACAATGAATCTGTAAAAAAAATAAAGTTGACTCTATAATAATGTTCCTGTAGTGATATATTTACATGTCGTATTGACTTTATTCCCATTCTGGAGACACTATCATATATGAACAATAATTAAAAAAATTAAAGTAATCAAACGTAATCCAATATCTACCAGCTTCTTTTAAAGAAAATAAAACCGCTTTATTGTCTACTCTATACTATGTGATTGTGTGAGCAAAAATTTTTCATCTTGTTGTTAAACGCCATGATTAATTAAGGAACATTTAAAATTTGAGTATTTTTTTATATTTTCATCTTCGTCCTACAGGATTGATAAAATTATTAGATTTCCTAAATTATTCAATGTTTTAGAGCCTTATTGTAAAGTATTTCTTCAGGTTTCAGAGACACATTGTTATGAAGCTTTACGTTGGTTGCACTGACAACGAGTTTGTTCCGGTCGGGCGGCGACCGAACTGACACCAGCAGATTTATTATTTAGATATAAACATTCCTATTACAGTTACAAAATATCATTTATAGCACTGTATTTACATATTGAAGAAATGGGTTGAGTCATTTTCTGATTAGCGTCGGACTTTTTTATCAATTATCAAACTTGCGGAGATACTTAGATATAGTGCGCAGGAACAAAACATAAGAACAACGTTAGCAGTTAGTAGTTAGTTAAACCATTATTGATGTTTCACCGATTTTAAGTTTTTAGTTAAACTTCATCCGCTATGAACCGGGGTTCCCAATATTTTTGGTCTCAGACCTTCACACGTAGATAATAAAAAATATAGGAACGAGTATTTTTTCGATGGGTTTATTTAATTTTCTAATTGAACCCGGAATCTCAGGTCCTTCTACGGAACACTAGTGTATTATGGAACACTATTGTTCCATTGTTGTTCCAAGGACCAACTTTTGTGAATTTATAAGACGTATACATGATACCAAGAAGTGATGGTTTTTATCCTTTAAACTGCCACTTGAAAGCATTAAATATATCTGTGACGTTTCCATATTATAGAAGAGAAAACAAGATTAGGAGATATATCTAAACCCTTTTAAAAAGTACTTACCTAATTCGTTTATAAATAAAAAGTCATTATTTTTAGCTAATTATTGAATTATTCAAAATAATATTTATATGAAAAATAAATAAAGACAAGTCAGTTAATGCGTCATTGTGATAAAAGAAGACGTTGATAAGAGTATGCTTTTAGGTATAATAAAGATAAAGCTAAAATGTTATTTTCTTTGATATAAAGGTAAATAATATCAATGAATGTTTGTTTTTTACTTGTTGTTTGTTTTTAATAAATTAAGGAATAGTGAAAATTATCTGCTGATAAGTAGGTATGTCGACAAATCGAACCAGTGGTAAACCACGTATAATTTACTGTGGGTCAGAATTTGCCTAATCCATTGCATATAAGTATCTAATAAATATGTAACAAACGGGAAAACGATAATCTAGTATGACCTATAATCAGGTAATGAGTAGAGATGACCTCAAGTGTTATACAATGATATAAATAAATATAAATATTCCTGGGCATTTAACACAACGCCATCTAGTTCCAAACTAAGCAAAACTTGTACTATGGAGACTAGATAACTGATAGACATACTTAAACATATTTTTTAATCATTAAATACATACAGAGACAAATTTTCACCCAGACAGTAGAAGGTTACAAATTACAACGTTCATGACATCATAATTTTCTATTCGTGGGGATCGAACCCACACCCTCCAGCGCAATAGGCCATTGCTGTAATCACTGCGCCAATCGGCTCGAATAAATCTTTGATTAAGAAATTGTGTGATAGTCATGAACTTCTGTTTAGTTTTTAGACTGGGTATTGGTAGTTAAAGTGGGATCATTGTTGAGTCTACACCTAGAATGTTAGTCGAGAAAGGAAATTAGTTAATACATTTAATATTTCATCTGAGGTAAAGCATTGTAATTTGTAACTATTTATATAGATGGTTTCTATGAAAGAAAAGGAAGGAAGAGGAAGATCAAAAGGAAGGAATTTACACACGAACAGTTTATAAACATTGTGTAACAAAACAAAATCCATTAAAAATTCGCGCCTGATTGAAAAATATTTCAAATATTAAAAAATTGTTTTTTGAACAATTATTTCATTGTATACGTCAATTGTTTTAAGCGGTCTATAGAAATTAAGTTTATGTAATACATAAACAAATTCAACTAACATCGGAATTGATTTTATGTGTGTGGCTTGCATTTTATTTATAACGCCATCTACTTTATAATACTCATCTTTTTAAATCTTCTTGTTGAAATGTCCTTGTTCTGTGGCTAGAACCATGTTGGAACTTAAACACGATTGAACCGACAATGTTTTGCTTTCTATACAATACAGTAGATGTCACAGATAATAAATTTTAAAAAATCTTTATGATATTTTGAGGAACAACCTACTTATACTATTTTAAATTGCTATTTTACCTCTTGATGGATCTACATCTTAATTTCTTTGTAAAAGAAACACTTCACGAAGTTATCCTGCTAATTTTATTTATTTTCTACACAATATTTATTATGCTTGTCCTTTTCATGAAACCCAAAAAAGCCACTCTTTTGTAAAATTCAATGAAATATATCTATTCTTCAGAACACTAGAATATTTTTTCGCTACATATTGTTTATAAATAATTGAAAATAAGATAACGTCAATTTTTTTTGGAAAAATGTTCCACTTAGGTAGGTATATACAAGATTTGTATTTATAAAATTCTCAATTTTTTTCTGTTTGAAATTTAAAAACAATGTAATGTTTATTTATTTAAATTATTGCCAGCTCCATTCCTATTTATACAATACTTCGCACGTGCTATATTCGTATTATATTATATACATATAAACCTGCATAGAAATCTGTTGGGTAGTTTTAAAGATCTAAGCATTTTAAAGCGGCAAAAGACTTTGTTTGATATTATGCAGAGATTAATCGTATTATGATTACTTAGTTGGTAAGTGTAATTGAATTATTTTTTCTTTGCTCAAATACTGTTGATGTTGATAAAATTGATATAATTATTACATGTCATTTATTTCTTTGTGAGTATTGTGTATAAGAATACACTTTCTCTCTTTCTTATTTCTATATTAAATAGTAAAATGGTAAAACGAATCATTTAAAAAGTAAACTCATAAAGTGTCATTATATTTTATTTATTATTCACGCATTCTTAAGTTACAATTAGATTATTGCTACTTATAATCACATTTTACTTTGGCTTGAAAATACATCATTGCATTTACTTAGGTTTATGTTAAAGGTCTAAAGTTATAAAGAGATTAAACTACTAAATAATATTAAGAAAATGTTTAGTATCATTATCTAGATCATATATATTATATAGTTATACCCTTTTTAAGTATTTCGAATAATTAAATTCTACATTTGAGCCGAGTTGACCTAGATTTTTTTAAAATATAATAGTTGCACTATCGATTTCAAAAATAAACTGTAAATACAGGAATAGATGACAAAAATGTTAAACTATTAAATATAATTATTTTATTTATTGCAGTTTTTTTATACATTTTCGGAGGGCTCGATGATTGAAACTGTGAATTTAACAAAATAAAATTATAAAAATTATGCAACACCAATGTTTTTTAAAGTAACTATATTACATGACTTCCTAAACAGTTGAAAAATTCTAAGCTACACTTTGCAATGAAATTGCATGCCGTCCTTAATTATTGAAGCAATATTTCTGGTGTGAGTAATTAACTTATAAGATAACATTGATTCTTATTTACATAATATAATAATTCATAACTGCTACAAAATACGATTTATAAATATTAAGGACTAAGGTTTTAAATCTAAATGTATTATGAGTAATTTAGTTTTTATCACTTATAAAAATGAGCTATTTAGGAAAAAAGGTTTCCCTGTAATAAAAAAAACAGATATAAGTTACAAAATTCTTAAATTAAGTTCTACTTATTTTATATACAACTACGAGTTTTTGGCACGACGATTCACAGTTCCTTCTTACTTTCGCAGAAGGTTACTTACATCTATAACATACATAAACCTAGATTCAAAAAGTACCTATTTGATTACCTACTTAATAAACTATTTATATCATAATACGCTTAATACACTTATTAATTAGTGGACAAAAATGTCATAGAACAGTTACTATAATGACTAGAAACACTGCCTTTTTGGACAACCCATATTTTTTTCGAAAATAATGGCGATCGCACTTAAATCTATAAAATGTTACTTAATAAAATATAGATAGTTTAATATTATTTTAATTTCAACCGCTTTTTTAAAAAATGACAGAATGTGAAAAATCATAAAAAGATAAAAACTCTACATTCATTTTAATTTGGATATTTTACAGAAACGTTATTGAATTTATGAATGGATGAAATATGATTTATAGTGTAAAAGTTTAAAACAAAATAAGAAACATTATATTCATGGTGTTATTTCACTAAACGGGTAAATCCAGAATAATATTCATGATCAAATTTATGACTGGATATAAAGTCCCCTAAAGGAGCCACGCGATTTGTTATATTAATTGACTGCATTGGTGGGCGCTGTCAGCTATATGCCCTGACGAACTAATTGTAATTTCTTAATGTTAATTTAAGTTCTCATGTAAGTGATCTTATCTTTTTGGGAATAATTTTTTTAAACATAAACATAAAATCAGTATACGCAATTTAATCAATAAAGTATGAGTAAAGTGATTTTTTTAGTTTTCGTATTTATGGTTAAACTTACTTTCTTTCTTGTATTATTACATTAAATTTAAACATTTATAAAATAATTTCAGCATTTATAACTCATACAACATGGAATGAAATAGCTAAGTTGATGTCGAATAATAGTCAGATAGAGCATTGGTACCTATTTCCTAGAGTAGTTTTAATTGCTCTATTCAAACTTACAATTAAGTCTATCAAAAGTTTGACAAATAATATCGTTTCTTGGCTATCGTAAATTCTTAGGAATACTTATTAAGTATATAATTAATATAATATAATATTAAGCGATTATATTTGAATCTTGCAAAGGTATGAGAAATTTCAAACTTCGAATCTTTATTCGAAGTCAATGACAAGAGAACTTCCTCTATTGTCTATGGTTCTAGTTTGATCGTTGGATCTCAAGAGGGCGGTTCTGGCGGTGCGGGGGGGCCGGGCGCGGGGGTTTGGAGCAGTTTGGCTGCGGCGGGGAATCCGGTCAAGTCGAAACCTGGTGGAGGTACTATGCCTGCTGCTGTGGCTGTCCCTTGGAGGTATGCGACGAGCCTGGAATGAACAGCAGAAGAAAATTATAATAGGTTTGAGTTGAAATGTAAAGTATAATGCTCGTCGGCCTAATTTTTATATATAATATTAATCTATCTTAAAAAAATAGGCCAAGAATTGAAAACCTGCTTATATTTTTGGAAGTATGTTAAAAAATATTAAAGTTAAGAATAAAGTATGAACATTTTTCAAAGCATGGCATGATTAAATGTATTTCATTAATTTTTAACTAATTAAAAAATTAAAAAATTAATTATTTTACAAAGGAAAAGTTTCCTTACCTTCGTAATTCCTCGAGAGCACTCGCCTGCATTAAAATATAATTTTTAGCTAATAGAAGTGTTGCTATCTTGGAGAGCTTCCGTACTGAGGGCGAGTGAGCGTACGGAATGACTCCACGAAGTTCATCCAACGCGTCGTTCTGAAATTATATTATTATTCGATTAATTATAGATATTATACATAAGGCTTTTGTGACATCGACAAAAAAATATAGAATGTAGACCCTTTTTTCACATTCATATAGAACAGTGATCCCTAAAGTGGTCTATATCGACCCCTAGGGATCTATGACAACCTGCAAGGGGTCCACGTCAGCGAAAAAAAATTTGGGAGTCCATGCTTATAGTTTTTAACACTAAACTTCACTACAGTTAGAAATTTACAAAAAATCAAAATCAGGTAAGTAGTCCCAACGCAAAAAAAACATGGCAAGGGGTCTACGACAAAAAAAAGTTTGAGGAACTGATATAGAACATATGTTATATAAACTAAGCAGTTTAAGAATATGCATCATTTTTCCTGTCAGAATTTTGATTGAGAATGAAATTTTCGATCTCTGATTGTTCAGTACACCACAGCCAAGATTATTCATGTCATTCACATTTTCTTAGATTATTATATAAAATACTTACTAAATCGTGCATTCTTCTACGTTCCCTTGCATTTATATTTAATCTAACGTTCTTCCCTTGCCGCATTTTCTGTTTAGATTTTCCATCTCCCAGCGGCCTGAAAGATTATAAAGATTCTTTAAAAGACATGGTTTACATGATTATTATAATATAAGAAGTTCGCGAAGGTTCGCCATGTGTCGCTTGCGTTGAGCCTCAAAGCCTTCTCAGACCAGATTTTACACCATAATCGTGTGCAATAGACGTAAGGGCAAAAATAAGCTCAACTGTAAATTTATGTTCAAATATTGTTTATTTAATTTGTACATGTTATCAAATTAAATAAACATAATATTTTAATGATGCGTTGATATTTGAGTATTTTTGTGGGAAATTAGGACATTTTTAACTGCGTAATTAAATGTCCTTTTACAAAACATTTGTCGCATGGATTCCAGTCGGATCGCCGAGGGTGCAGGGCCCTGTAGAGCGGAACAAGTGCCATAGATCGAGTTTGTATAACAATGGATGGTTTGTATGTCCGATGCTAACAAGACCCGCGAAACAAGGGTGAATAATAATGGCAGTTATAATTTGTAGAACGCGATTTCGAAATTAGTTGGCATATTTATAATATTTTGGTGCTTTCAAATATATTAAAAAAAAAATATTTTATATATTTTAAGGTAAGTAGTAAGGATTAGTTGATTTAAAATTAAAATGTTTTAATTCTTACACAAAGTTGTCTAAGAATAACATATTAAAAAAATTACCTATTTCTTTTCATGACTTTCCCTTTTCTTACCTTTCTTTTATATTTTGAGGATAAAGAGGTAATTGAAAAATATAAGTCTGTTATAAAAAATCCAATTATAACGGTCCCCTCTAAATATTTTTAGGTCTACATTGATTGCAATGATCATTGAAAATCATGGCGACGTGAATAAAGTTCTTATGTGAGGGGACGACTGGTGGAGTACGCACAGATGGTGAAATGGGAATACAGCTTATGGGGGATTTAACAATAGCTTAGTATTTAGGAATAAATACAAAATATATTTAATGTTTGAGAAATTGTGCACTTTGCATGGTCTTCTATGTGTACTACAACTTATTTATCTAAAGTGCTGGCCGTGGATAGCGGTTTCAGTGGCATCAAATTTCGCAATAAAAACGTTTCAAAGTATGTCTCTTAATATAAAGTTTCATCTATATTGGTTTAGTGATTAAGGCATATAGAAGACAGTCAACCAGAAAAAAGGCCGGCCACACACATGCTGAATTTTCAGAATCTGAATTAAGATTCTTAATTTAGAAAAGCCAGTATACCATACAATATCGGCTAGCTCCACTCACATCCTGATTTTTTCAGATTCTCAATTTCTTAGATCGACCTGTAAGGATCTGAAATCAGATCCTGAATTCAGACAAACATTCAGCATATGTGAGGCCGGCCTTATGCTTCTTATTCTTAAATTCTTTTGGCATTTATATCATGTCATCTAGGTTGCCTGACAAAGATTTTTGCTAGCGATAGAGCCGCCTGCTGTAAATTTATCATTTGTTTTGTTTTTTCTTTTCACTAGATACAAATGAGTTTTGTTTGATCCCTACATGAATATAGGTATAAAAGTTGTTTTCGTTTGTGAATCGCGCATGCGCGTTATAGAAAACATATGTTTTTACTCCATTTTGACGTATAAATTCAAACCGCCGCAACTAAACAAGTACAAAAACTAGACTTATTTGAATTGGAATTTCGATTTTCTGATTGAAATGTCCATACTTTTGTGGATTTCAATCGAAAGAGGGATTAAAGTCTCTAAAATTAGCAATCTGATTTAAAAATGACTTACCGTTGTCCATAGCTTGTTCCAGGTTCTGGTTGATTCTCATCAGTGGGATAGCAGTGTTGCGGAGGCGGAGGCTGGCCTCCCTGCATGTAGAAGCCGCCCAGGCCGACAGCACCCAAAGGAGTCCTTCGGCCCGGCACTGACTGTGGTGGAGAGTGTGATTCTCCCAATGGAACACCATCCCAAGTCCTCCGCCCCTCCATTTTTTTTAATTAGCACATAACACTATTCGTTAAAAAAAAAGTAAATAAATCGTTCTGGCCGGTTGTATTTTTTTCAAGAATGTGCGCGCGTGGACGTTTGAATTTAGAACGGGGTTGTCAGATAATGAGGCTAGGAGCGGCGAGAAGTTGGAGCGGTCCATAGATCGATCGCGACGCAGATGGGGCGCGCACCCCTCTGATCTCGCGGCCATTGTTCGGAGATGCGATTGTGATTTATTTGGCAGGCCGCAACGCGTAGGACGCATGCCGAATTTGTTTTTGATGTGTATGCGATAATCAGTAATCAGCATGAAAAACGTTTTATTCTGATAACTGTATGATATTTTTATACATTTTTAATATTTTTTTATAAACTCAGACACACTCAGGACATAATTTGTTAGTGAATAAATGTTATTTTTTATTATTTAACTGATTGGACAATGGAATAGATTCACTCCATTATACAATCAATTACAATTACAAAATTGTAATTGATATCACCAGCTCTCATAACACTTTGCATTGCCTAGCCGTATAATGTTTAATTCCTATAAAAATAAAAGGAGTCATTTTACTTACGGACAGTACAATATCTTACTAGGTTAAGTCTAAAACGTACTTTTAATAAACATAACTACCAAAACTTGGATCTGATTGGTTGAATATAACCGCTCATGAAAACGTTTCGTATCTGATATACTATGACGCTCTATCGTTTATAGGAACCGGGCCTCCGTAGTATGTGCCAACTGTGTACAAAATATTATGTGAAAGTACAAAAGAAAATAAAACCCTAATTACAAATTCTAATTCGTTATAGAATGGTTCACTGTATATAACTAGCAATCATCAACGATAACATTCTCGTGTATTGGTAATGGTTAAAAAGCTTCTAAGTATTTCAATATAATTGATTTAGCGAAGTACAAGTGGGTTAAGCGAACGAGCGCCAACGTAAATCATCACAACGAGCTTTATCTGAACCATTAGACTTGTTGATATTTGAATCGGGAATAACGTTTTATTATTGGGGAAAACCAAATGTAGTTTGTGTTCGAAAACAACAACAGTTCTTTAAAATACCCCGCATTGAAACTGCTTGCAACGTGGTTGTGAAGTTTGCGTGTTTACTCTCCTTTTCCCATAAAATATTGCTTATATCTTTAGATTGAAGCTATCTACCGCTAAATTTTTAAGCTATTTGTTTACCTCTTTATGTAGTTAAGACAGGAGAAATCTGCACAGAATCGATGATATACATGAGACGAAACAAGATATTTTTTAAAAGGCTTCCATTGCATGTCATTTTAACGTAAAAATGATAATGAGAATAGTATTAACTGGATCTTTCTTAATAATATCATTTTATTAAGTTACAAATAAAAAAATAAAATAACCCACTTGTAAATTATATGCTGTGTTTGATCACATATATGTACCTAATTGTAGAGCGATATACTGAACGTGAAAGTTTGAATGTCCAATTTATAGATTTGTTAGTCAATATCGCAAAAGCACTGAAAGATGACATTTCTGCATCATTATTGTTATGCGTGAAATCTATTTGATACTTTTAAATTTAACTACTTTTTTGTCGGTGCATGTTCGCAAATAAAATTGTTTAATAATTAGTTTTAGCTCTGTGTAAAGAATACATACAGCCGCTGTACGAAACTGTCACATAGACAGTGTGCCAGATCTCCTTCGATAAATATCCTACCGTACCGGTATGGTATAGTACCATATACCTTTTTTGTTCGTGTTATGAGACAAGTCTTTCAAGGGTGACGAACATTTGTTTGTTTAAAATTGTACCTTACGCAAAACAAAGGCTAATTTTTAACTGACTTTCAAAATAAAGGAGGACGTTATCAATTCAACCGTATTTTTTTATGTATGTTACCGGTTATCTCGATTGGAAAATGTCGGTACCTTGATCTATTTACAATTTAACGAGATTCTGCACCGACCCTGTATAGATATCAACAAAAATGAAATAAAAGTTATTTTCTTCTTTTAAGAGCGAGGAAGTCGGTTTTATTTTTTTGGCAAACATTTATATTATATTGCTAAACATGAACAAACACCCTCTCTTTCAAAAGTCATGAATTTTACTTCCCAGTGTGTACAGTAGTCAAAACCCTAAGGTTTTTTATCAAACTTCAGAAACCGTGCCACTACTGTATGGTTTTAACACTGTGGATAAATTAATACATGCAACAATTTATTTTACTTAATATTGAATGATTTAGCAGCGGCTGAATTCTAAACTTACTCGATGTATCAAAAAATATTGTCACTTAATCAAATTTTGTTTGACTAAAAATAAAAGACATAAATTCCCACAATTTCATTTATTAAAATTGATTTCCTTAACAATAGTTAAAAATTTATATACAACTTATTTCAATCAGTTCCGTTTCATCAACTCTTTACATTTACTTACGTTACGACAATTCCATAGTTTTCAATATCTTTGGTTCTAATATCAATGTGTAAGTTTATAATAAAATATTATGCGATTGTATTTGGATTACAAGGAAGCAAATAATAATGTATTTGTTCATTTGATTTTAAAATATAATACAAGAAATACTAGATATAAAAGGTTTTATAACAGTAAGGGCTATTCCAATTTGGTCAATTGTCTACATCGTCACAAATATATTTCGTACATTCTTTCATCTGCTTCCAATTTCAAATCCAAATGTCTTTTCACAGCCTATAACCTAATGACTAGACAATGACTAAATGTAACATAAATGTGTTCAAAGTTATACATTTAGATATTTTTCTATTACGGTAATTCAACAATGTGTATCCAATTACATTATTTATATTTTTTAATATCATATACTTATTCATATTTATAAATGTAACAATCATATAAATTTGCTATTAAGAGTAGAATGATTTATATTAAAATACCTTGACAGATAACTTTGTTTTATTTAACATTTTACAACAAATTTACGTAATTGCGTTCGATTTTTGTTTGCACGAAGCAAGATTTGTTTAAAAAACTCTATTATAGGGCTTTAAGCCATTTATTAAAAGATTAAAATCAACTGCTATAGATCGACATTAAGATGACCTATTGTAACACTTACAATTTATTTAGGCCATGATTAGAAATTTTGCAATTACAAATATACTATCTACAATAATCTAAGTATAAAATTTATTTTATTAATATTATGGTATTTGTGTAATTTAACTGTACATAACACAAGTGGTACATTTAAAATTGGTCAAAAGGATTTACCAAAATTGATATACAAAGCTATTGTTGATAAAGCCATTAATGAATTCGAAGTCAGAAACAAATCTTTACAGATTACTATTACATTAATATATGATAAAGATATAAAGCAAGATCTCATTTTTCTAAGATCATGACAACGTTAAAGCATAACATTCGTATTTAAAACATTATACTTTTATAATATTTATAAATCTTTGGCACATATACATAATTTCATTCAGGTAACTTTACTCTTGATGACTCAAACTATTAAAATTATTGTCAAGCTCTATACATTTCCCATTCATGCCGACAATATATTTACAACAAAGAAGCACAACGTGCAGAATTTCAAGCAGCATTAAAGCTTAAAAAATGCACCAACACTTTAACCTCACTATAAGTCGCTTATATCTAAATTATAGCTAGGCGGCACGGCTTTCGCCTGTATTTTTTGGAAATTTATTTTTTTCTGTTATCTATCTGATACTAGATTTAAATGTGATCTGTCCTGTCTGCATTCATTTTGTAAACAATATAGTCATGGTTCTTCTTTTAAATAAATCGCGATTTAATAAAATAGGGCACACTAAGGACTTTTAGCATAAGTCTTAAAAACTCTTACTAAATTTATTTTTATAAAATACTTTTTTATTGATACACATGAAAAGATTGTTTACTAAACACGCTACATAGAGGAAAAGGATCTTAAATACTCTACTTTCTGTTTTATCCATATCATCGAGTCTTGGAGTATCATATGTTGAGTGATTCAATATCATATGTGTCTAGTCCTTCCGATTTCACATTTTCACAGTATCAGAGTTAAACAGTTCACTTGAGTGGCTGTTGTATGGCAGGGACGCCGGGTCAGACCACGGGGCGGGTCGGCGCTGGTCAAGGCGCGGCGGCGGCGAGCGGCGGCCGCGACGGCGTCGGCACGCGCGGACACGCCACCACTGACCCGCGAGTGGCTTGGTTGTTGTTTGTCGCTCCACCTTCAAAGAAAGAAGAAATGTAGGTACTTATGTACTAAAGCCACCAGAGCAAGCACGGTAAAGCACGGTAAATATCAATCAATATTCGAGTTTGACGTTTGCGAACGTGGTAATTGTAGAGACGAGATCGAAATGAGATGTCGATTAATGGAAGTACTTTCAAAGGAGTACAAATTAAATTCATATTTGGAGCCATAAATTCATACCTAATATAATTTTTGTAACAGTATTATCCAAATAATTATAATCGTTTTATCGAAATTACATTTAAATATTATCAATAAAACAATTTAACATCACAACAAGTAAAAAAACACCAAGCTTTAATATCATGCGAAAGTATTTACATTGTGAAATAAACCAAAGAATTCATAATTATTATAATAATAGTACCACATAACATCAGTATTTTATGTGTTCGTATTGTGAGCGACCTACATTTTTCTGTTATTGTTCGCTTTTGTTTATTAAACCTTTAGTTATATGGGTGCGAGCTCTGCCAATTATTTTCTTTTATTTATAAGTTGGCCAGTAAAATTATATCAGTGGATTTTTGGAAATTCTTTTTCAAATTTCAGAATCACATTTTAATTATTGTGAACGACGACTCAATAATTGTAAAGAGACATAAATATACATATATAATTACCTATTAATGAGCCGAGCATCTTCGTAACGGAGAACTTTCGACTGCGTTGTGGAGTGCGGACTTCAGATAGCAGCCTGTCCATACATCGGTAAAGGTCCCCGGAGTTGTCTGCTACGCTTGCTTCGCTAAACGATGCTCCTACTGCAGCGCTGATAGCTTGCCCTTCTTTGGTTGGCACCTGAAAAGAAAAAACGGGCATGAAACTTTCTAGATTCTTCTGGATCATATATTTAAAACAGTTGGATGATAAATAAATTAAGGATTCCAAAAAAAATCTATTGAATTTGCGTCGTTGTGGAGAAGTTTTCTTAAATAATATTTAACTTGCATACCATAATATCTTTCTTTCAAATTCTATAAAAGACGTTAAATTGTGAATTCATATAACAAAGTTAAGTACTCCGGTATTGTATGCGTAATGTTGGTTCATTCCGAGAAACCGACAATATGAATAAGGTTAAATCCTTTCGAGTTGCCAAGCGAGTGTTGACTCATCCAGAAACGGATTTGGTTTGCATTTGTGTGGGATTAATTTCCTGGATTTTATGCGCTACTTTACGATATGGTTGCTTAGATCGTGTCATGATGACTCGCAAGTACCATAATAGTAAACAAATCCAGCTGCGGTAGCATCAGTACTATCGGTAATACTTATTGAGTAATCTGAGTTATTCGTCCTATAAACATTACTATAAACGGTCACGTAATCTTGCCCTATTCTAAATTACGTAACACCTAAGCTGAGGAAATTCAACTAAGTTTCCATCATTATGTCTCATCAACAATAGCTGATTGAAAAGACGAAAGGTCGAGAATATTGTACTATCTATTCGGCAAAGCCAGGTGAAATGTTGTCGATCATTAAGCAATTCAATAAATGAGATTATTTAAGAAATATTTTTAGTATTGTATAGCTGACCTCTCAACTTTAAGGACAATAGAGGTCAAAGTATACTAACAATAAGTTTACGTGAAGAGTATTGTAGCTTTTCTCAACATTGCGCATTGTTGAATAAAAGCTGTCCGTAAGACTGCATGTATCGTTCTTTCACAATGGACGTATTCAAAACTGAATGGTTAAGATGGGCCGACAGTCCTATTGTTAGACAAAACTTTGCATGTACGCAAATGCCTTCTATCTTATATCTTGAGACAACAAAATAGAATACACTATTATTTTATTCTTTCATTTTTAATACATGTTTCGAATTTAATGTTATATTAAAATTTTGCAACGACTACATTTCAAATATAAAATATATAGATTCCAACAAAAAGCTCAGTATTTAGAATATGACAAAAAATTGTCTTAATCATATAAAAGTAATAAAATGGTAATACTAACCTGTCTGAGATGATCCAAATCAGTTTTGTTTCCTAGAAGTGCAAGTGGCATGCTGGAGGTGGCACCGCCGGGGCCGTGCGCCGGGCTGCCATGTGTGGGTTTCTTCAATATATTTAAAACTTCCGTCGCATATTCAAAGCTGCTTCGGTCTGTGACTGAGTAAACTAAAAGACACGCATCAGCCCATTGAATCTGGAATAAAATATACGGAAATTTAGCGATATTAGTAACTCGAGAAATAAATAAGCCAATAACCAACAAATGTGTACGAAATACGAAATAGAAATATGTTTATTAGATAACGTTGGATATTGAACTGCCCGGAGAGTGTATAATAATTTATCCGGCTCTAAGTAAATACTGCTGTTCTTACACTGACCAGAAACTACATAAGGATAATGAAAAAATATTTTAACATCCCATTCGAAATATGCTGTGGCAGAAAATCTAATTACAGCGCAAAGAAAATAAGATACAGACGGGCAAAAAAGTACAGAGACGAGTATTTATGATTAATTAAAGTCTCGTAGCCAACATTCCAGTACAAAATTAGACAACAGATATTCGAGCGCACCCACTCCACGTCGCGGTGGTTTTCATTCAGCATTACTAAAATGCTTATCTCTATGTCTCGGTATTTCTAACTAAATAGGTGCGTCGCGACTTAGGTAAATAAGAAAACTTTAGAACAATTACCCCGAGACATTGTTGTATAACTTTAATAAAACATCGTTCTTCTAAAATGGCTCAAAGAATCAAGTTTTGTTTACAAATTGTTTATCTAAAGTCTTATTAAGGTTACCAAATATCAGTAATAAAATGTGTATCTACTTTTTTTATAAGATCTGTTTGGTTCTAATTCAGTCTTGATGCTCTTGAAAGATGCATGTAGTTGCTCTTTTGTTCCATATTGATTGAAAGCATAGCCATCACAAGTGCCTATCTCTATCACTACCTTGATATTGCATATTCCGCCCGCCTACATGTAATATAAAGCTGTATAAAATCTCGATTATTACTGCAACCTTGTCGCCTATGCAGCATCGATAGCGCTTCCAATATTGAAGTTTTAAATTCATTCTAAAATATATTGACTAAAACTTTCCACGTCGTTACTGCGTATGTCGTTTATTTGAATAAAGTTCAAGAACTGAAAGGCTTAAATTGTATTGTACGTCAACACAGACATTTGGCAGTCGAGGTGAGGTACAATTAATAATGTAGTACTGTAAACAGTCTGACTCATAATATTGTGCGGGTCACTGGAGCGACTAGAGCCACATCTCATGCTCCTCGTATTATATTCGCGACGATTAACCCATTTACCAGCACATTAAACCATTTCAGACACTAGCAATATTTGTTTGCGGAAGGGTCAATTGATTTTCTTTTAATGCTATCCAGATGTGACCGGACAGCGATAGAGAATTCAACCAGAAACACTCAAATAGATTTTTAACTACTAAGCAATAAATTAGGAAGTGTATTGCTGGGTTATATTATTTTCGGACTGAGCTGATACCTACTTTTTCTAATGTTCTAGTTATCATTGCATTTGACATATCGATTATGAACTTTGCATAAAACAAATTATAAAGAGCGAATCAAAGTCAGTATAAAGACTTTGTAAACTAAATACCGGATGTGAAAGAGTCAAAGAAAATAGCTATTTATAATGAAGGGTAATGCTGGCGCTAACGATACTATAAAAAACAACCTCGAAATATTGTTGATATTTTTAAACAAATCTCTAACATCCTTAATCTTTCAGAGATTTATTAACAGATCTGTTTAGAGAAGCCAAAGGTCATTCTGAGAGTTCATTCTGATCGTGAAGGTGAGTAATATCGAGTTGTAAATAAGATTTCGAAACGAACTGCATTAACCTACATGCTTGAACTACTCGATCGCACATCAATATAATGCACAATATGAAAAATTATTACACGATGCTATAGAATATTTTATTAATAAGATGATTTTTTACCTGTTCTGTAGGAATCTTGTCAGGATTTGATCCGGATACATCAATCACTTCCAATTCTATCGGCGTACCATTTATGGGTACCGTTTGTCTATACAGTAAATCTGAAATGAAAGAAGACAAGTTACCGCATAGGATCATTGTTTTTCTTCATAAAAATACATTTTCTAGATAGCTATGATAAGCGACATACCTGTATTTGAGTGATATTCACCAATATATCTTCGTGTGAGATATCGAACTATGAGAGCTGAAAACAAGAAATTTATTAATATTTTGGATCAAATCGTTGGCAATGAAAGAAAAACAAGGGAAAATTTATTGTAAGCTTTGTAACCTTCATTTAGGTGACCGAGTTTCAAAATGTTTAGTGTGGCTTTTGCGGGCATCCAGATGGATAAGTGATAGTGAATTGTTATCTAAGAAAACATGGTATTCATGTGGATTACATCATACAGTAATAGGTCACTGAAATTACGACTTAGTTTATGTAACATCTTCGCCGAATTTGTAGCCCAAGGCCTAATTTTTATTGCATAACAGATTTTATTATTCTTTCAACATCATTAAGTTTTCCTTAATTAATATGCAAGCTTATTTTAACTACGATAAATGTGAGATAGTTTAAAGATAATGTTAAAATTCAAAGCTCAACTTTAAAAATTTATTGAACATTTGAGTCATAGAAAATTGAAGAAGTAATAACAACGTTTTTGTTATCTTTAAAATCCCGAAATGTTAACTTTAAATAAGTCTCGAATTACGTAAAGTAAAAGTAGGGTAAGTATTTTCAGAGTGTAAAAATTGAATTATGATACGGTCCAGCAAAAATTTAGGTTGAAACAAGAATTTTCTATTATTACAGTTATCAAGCGTTATGATCTTGTGTCATTTTTGTGTCATTTAAATATTTTTACAAGACATTTTTTATAATTCGTTTTCTCTAGTTTTAAAACTGTCTCGTTTCTTTAAGTATCTGAAGTAAATCTTTTACGTAAAGGACAGAACGGTCATCGGGTGAATGTACGCCTGTACATTGATATATTGCATTCGATTTGTATACAACATGTTTTTTTAACTGCGCCTTCAGAAATTCAATAAACTTTCCCACTCAAATAACACACTTTATATAGGAGTATATGATTGTGCCTTCGCTTACCTGATTTGCCAACTCTGGAGCTTCCTATGACGGCGATGCGAACGCGCGAAGGGCTTGCTCGATCGTCCCTCATGGCTTGGAATAGACTACGCAGCTGCAACAAGAAAGATTTTGACTGAAGATGGTTGATATAGCCCGATACTACTCTTCTTTTTAAATGTCACTCATTTACTTATAAATAAACGTCAAAGCTTCCTGTGATTCATATTATAATTGACTTTCGTCTATTTATATATCAATGTACTTCATTCGATAAGAAAAATGATAAATTTTAAACGCATTTTGAAGAAATTAATGCTTCCAAAAACTAATTATGTACGTTGTACAAATTTAGAATTTGCTTTACAAGCCAACTTTGTGTATCCTTTGACGTAGCGATTAAAAATTCCGCCGCTATCCTATTACTAGCCTCATTTTCATAACATCTGAATTTTAATAAAGTATTTATTTTGAATACTGTCCAAGTATCCGAGTTTCTTACGAATGGGATACGCCTTTCATTCATTAGCGGTGAGATCCAAACCGGCTTATACCTACGCGAGATTGAAAACTACGTCAGTGCATTACTTTTTAAAATTAGACGTTTTTCTCACACTTCCGTCCATCAAAACAACAACAAAGCAAATAGGCTCCACTTGCGCAAATCCGGCATGTAAATTATTTCACTGTAAAAATATGCATTAAAATTTTCATGCACTTTCGTCCTTTTATTTTCATTTTACTGTTTAATCTAACTACTATACGAGTATTAATAATAAGGCATGTAACATTTTAAATGTTAAAATCTAAGAAAAATATAAAATTTTGCAATCGTATGTTATATCACATGAAATATATTTGAAGTCGTTTATCAGCATAGCGTATGTGTAAGCACACATATGCGAAACGTTACTCTGATTTATCGCAAAAATCTCACGATAATAACGTTACGCGAGTAATGAGGCATGTCCAGTATTTTTAGAATGATTCTGAAGTTTCACGTCAGCATTCCGGCCCGCCTAGTTGAATAACCCTAGACCGATGTTTTTGACACATACAAAACATAGAACAACCTCAACTGTGACCTTAACTCCACTTGTCCGTCTCCAGGGTTGCTCATATTATGAATGACAGAAAAATACAACACTGTTATTCTAATACGTTCTTAATTTAAAGTTGTCATTTAACATTCTTTTGGCTGAAAATAACAAGATATTATTGAATAAAATAATTAGGTAGAGAATTATTTGTATAGAAAGACTTTAAAATACTTAAGAATATATTTTAAGATTTCAAAAATATCCGCATGAAATGAATATGCTAACATTCGAACGTGTTCAACAATCGGAAGTTATTACGTGATAAAATGTCGAGTTGACACTAAACCGCAATTTTTCGTGAACGGCGCGACACTGGCCGCGAATTTTATTTATGTTTGGCGCCAAATAATAATAGTCCTGTCGCTGAAAAACCTGAGTCTTGCCAAAAGTTTTTGCCGTTAATGTGACGCAGTATGTTTTTTTTATATAAAATAAAATGCATATTTATTGCGTATTATTTTTTAATAATAAATTTACAACAAAACAAGAGATTAGATTTAAAACGTCTTTTATTTTTACGAGTTATACTTTGCTGTTTACCTATTCATTGGCTAAAAACGTGTTGTGTGAAACATGCCTTTGTTTCATCTGTTGTTAGATATACTAGCCTACATTCTAAAAATACAATTTGCTTAAAAACACATTTGCTAATATCTTGTTTATAATTTACATGAAAAATAAAACCATTTTTATATGAAAACAAACCGAATGGAAGAATGTAGGGCTTCGAAACAAACCTTAAAGGTCATGTACGTGGGTAGCTGGAACTAAGCAATAGGGAATTCGAATATTCGAGTTTGGTTAATGAAGATTACTCCGCATAGTGCCAACCGAGTGTTGCGTGGGAGAACTGCTTTTGAATAGACACCGGGTGGGACGAGATGCACAAACATTGAACTTCAAAATGCTACTGACGTGTGCGGTAGGCACCGTTTAATCATAAACAAACGTCGTCTACGTAAGCGAGTGCTAAATTAGTGAACAGAGTAACTATAAACATAATGTATCACAATTCACGTAACGTTCACTAATGCAGTCTGAAATTAATTCCAATATTTATAACCAAAAATGTGGAATATGTTTTTGTACGTTGTACACAAAATGTAATCAAAAATCTGAAAGCAAATATGAAATTGCGAAAAAATATTGTGATATCATATTTCAGTTATAACAATTGCTTATCGATTCCGTAAGTGCTCGAAGGTCGGGACCTCCGTAACAAATCCCTTCGTAATGCTTACTCCCATGACCTCGAAGGATGTATTTCAAGGTCTGGAATATTACTGATCGACACTGGCAGTGATTGGAGGACGCAGTTGCCTTGAGAATTGATTGTACCATAGAATAAACATTTGGGATTGTCGTTGGGAAACTCGAAGTGTCGTTTAAATTTTATTCCTATGTTTTTATTACACAGGAAAGTTCTTCGGAGAAGTTGAAATTGTAAATACCTGTAGCAAAAATATTGCTTTTTGATTTTTGACTCGATAAATGAAAAATGTTCTATTTTAACTACTAATTAAACATAAATAAATCATGAAACGTACTTTTTCTTCTATTTCTTTAAAACTAGCTATGCCTCGCGGTTTACGTCTAATTCTTATTCGGTTCATGAATATTATTGCCATTTTTAAAAATAGTAAAAAACTAAATAGATATTTTTGTGATGACTACAAAACATCACAATTGTCTGTTTTATACAAGTTTTGCAATGCAAGCGAAATACTTAAATAACGTTAGCAAGTGAATAATAAGAGATCTCTTTTAAAGTTAACAACCCCTAGTTTACTTGAACGGGCTTATTGAACTCAATGCATTCATATATATTTAGTTTTGTTTGGATCTTGATTAAAACGGATTTTCTCAAATTCTCGTTATATTTATATGAGATTTCATTTTGGAAATTGTTGCTTGTGCACTGGAACTACTAGTATATTAGTTATTAAAAGATGGACATTATATATGATATCTTTTTTCTGTCCTACTTGCTACGATACTGGGATCTTATAGGACAGGTTAGCAAAAGCTTAGTTATAGAAATAGATTATAGTTTATTTTATTATATAATTATTTATAACATAAGTCACGAATAAAGTTTTTTCATTATTTGGTTTTTAACAAAATATAAACTCACTAAAACTACGATATAAATCCTTGATCACGCGGCGTAATTTTAATTGTTCTTGACCTATTATTTTCTGGTGAACGTCCAAACAAGGTGGCGTTATCATAGTTTACAAAGCTTTTGTTAATACATGTTAGACAATAGTTACTTCTTTGAAATATATTTGTTAAGAATTAAAATAACAATAGTGATAGATATCACGTTATCTTATAAGGAACGCCGCTATCTCAATGAGGATAGGAGGATTACCAACGGCTTTATGATCTTAGAATTACGAGTTTTTGAAAGAGGGTCCTTGACATTTCATATTCCTTTTCACCTTTTATTCATACTTGAATTAAAGGGAACTCAACAATGATGACCCAAAAACAAAAAAATAACCAAGATCTTGTTTCAATTCATACAATATGTATTACCATTATATTTTAAAGTAAAACATTAATAATCATTTATAATATTG
Organism: Phoebis sennae; assembly: GCA_001586405.1. NCBI lineage: Eukaryota > Metazoa > Arthropoda > Insecta > Lepidoptera > Pieridae > Phoebis > Phoebis sennae. The sequence continues at coordinate 61,120 of LQNK01000039.1, read as the reverse complement.
AAAATCTAAAACTACAAATGTTTATCGGCAAACAGCCACATTTTTACTACGTTTTAAACTTTAATTTTTATGCCTATCAATCTTTTCGCACTCTGTTGGTAACAATGGACTTTACAATAATATTTTAGTGAACATTCAATTTGTCCTTCACCCATATTGAACAGAATAAACCTAATTTACGATTATAATATTTTGTCGTCAAATGCAGAGATATAAACATCTGCCTTGGTTTTTTTTTAACTTTGCGAATCGTTTAATCTTAATTTTGATGGACGTGTGCAAAAACATTTCGTACCTTCAAAGGTTTCAAAGGTTGAAATTATTTCTTGTATTTGTCGAAACGCTGAAATGTATAATTTTAAGTTTGTAAAAATATAATTTCAAAGCTTGAATAATAAAAATAATAATATATGAAAGCTTGTATTTTGATTGCAGTGCAGAACAGGTTGGTGATTGCAATAATGGTTCATCAATAAATAAAATCGAAATATTTTGCGAGTCTGCTTGGATTAAGAGCTAATGAACCGTCAAGTACCGAAGCAGGTGCCGAGTTGATAACGTGGCTACCGATAAATGATTGGAAAACTCCGTTCATCGCGGCATTGAATTAATCTTCGTTTATTTTTTCAAACCGATGTTTTTAGGTTTTTTGATTTCAATTGTGAGAATAAATAAATTATTATTATTATTATTAAAAAAAAAGGGGGATTAGTACCCTCTATATGAAAATCGAATAAGTATTGCATATACAAAAAACAGAAATATTACGAACTACCTTTTAGCGGCTTCGCTTAAATTCGGAGTCTATAGACCCTATCATCTAATCCAGCTAATGATTCATGTGTATACGAAATTTTGTTGAACAGTTCGGCGTTATTGACCTACCAACATCCAAATTTTCGTAGTCATAAATCATACTATTAGTAGGGTGTTAATGTTATGCACATAATTCTTACAAAATATCCAAAATACTGAAACTTTAGATAAAATAAATATAAATATTCAATGATACATATCTTGACGAAAGCAACAGTAAACATGGTTTTCATCAGATCATTTGTCGGAAATTGATTTTTATGGATTCTTGATGGATGGAGATAATCGACGTATTTATACAATTTTTTACGAAATAAATTTACCGCACATTTATTTCGTAAGACAGAAAACACTTCAAAATGTATTTCAGTATTTTCAATTTACATCCAAAACAAAATTACATTTGAAAATTGTTTTTTGTAATCACAATATACTTACAAGTCAAACTTTTTTAGTTTAACATAATTCTCTTAGCAGTCAGTTAATCTTTTAGACCATTGGACTGTCACATTTTTTAGCAAGCTTACTTTGTATTTTCTAGAAGATATAATTTTATGTTTTGGATACCAAGGGATGGTGGGGGTGAAGTTAAGTCCTACTTTGTGGGGTTGGTACCCTTGTCCGAAAACACTTACCCCATCTAAAAATAAAATTGCGTCCTCTGAAAAATAACTTTTCAATGGACCATTTAAGTAACGGGACTGATAAAGCCGTATCACCAAGCATTGCTATATGTCATGTTACGGAAGCGACGTGTTTCGAGAGAATAATTTCAAAGGCAGTAAACATACACGTATATAGTCTATATGGCACACTTCCGATGGATCGCTAATAAATCTAGTTACCGATCGTAATACTCGTAAATAGCTCCGGTACATGCGCGTTTATGTTGGGAGTTTAGTGTTCCACCATCAATGGTTGTTTGCATACTGGTGAATGATGATCCGGTAGCACGGATGCGGACTCGTTGAACGTAAACAATTAAAGAAATAACTATTACGTAAATTATACAGATTTGCTTTACTAGGAATATAAAGCTGAAGAGATGGTTTTTTATAGACGCTAATCTCAGGAACTACTGGTCCGATTCGATCAAAAATATCTTGAGATCATTAATCAAGGTATGCTTAAGGTTAGATAACATTAGGGCAGGTGAGCGAAGCCGCGCGGAACAGCTAACCATAATATGTATTTAATATAACAAGAGTGGCCTGGTTACTTAAGATGACATGTGACAGCGGTAAACACAGAATACGATCAGAAGCACACACTACTTGAGGTGTCGTATGCACCTGTTGTACAGTTGTAAATCCTTTGTGAATATCTTCTGCAATACTTCTTTAGTACTATTTCTCACTTCAGAAGGAAAAATATGAGGGACTAGGAAAGTATGTTTTATTTTTTTTTATTATTTTATTTATTTTAAAAAAAAATTAAGTTAAATTCTAGCGATTTAGGGATCATCATCAGTCTATTCTTAAACAGCTGTTTGTCTATTGGCTAAGTCACATTCCTTTTTTTTTATATTACAAACAACTTTAAATTAAAATGTTTTTGAAGAAAATGGTCCATAAATTTATCTCGGTTCATAAACTTTATTATTAAAATTCAGTTATTTTATGCTGAAGAATCCTTTCAGAAATGGGTAGAATAATATATTTTTCTCTTCATATTATGTTACGTTAGACAATGATGTGCTTTAGCGGTCGAGCTCCCGCCTGTTCAATTATGTAAAAATACCCTATGGTCTTAACGAGGGAATTTTCTCAAAATAATATTTTTATCAATGCTCCTTTTATAGTATAGTTTTAGAACCTTCTTTAACATATACATTTTATATATATGGTAATTTATAATTTTGAATTTATTAAAATAGCTTATTCTTAACAGCATAGGATTTTTTTAATATTTATTGTATCTTAATGAAGATTTGGTTCAGTGGTTAGCGCATCAAACGTTACAACTACAAGTTTCAGGGTTCCATTCCCGGTAGAGATGTGTGATAAAAAATGCTTTGTTCTAGCATTGTACAGAAGGTTATTCCGATTTGCTTTTAAATAACATCCATTGAAATCAACTTAATAGCCACCCCGTACTAGATATAGATATTGAAGTGAGAAACAATGAAATAAAATTTAAAATTTGAATTAATCTTTTAAATATGTAAGCTTATATTATCTAAAAAGAATAAAATTAAACGTAATCCAAACAGAGTTAATTCAAAGGGTTAGAGTGAAGTGTTTAATAAGCTCTGAAAGGAAGACAGATTTCAACAATTTGGTTAACGTGGGAGTTGATTATTATGATTGGATTAACCGTTTCTCACATTTTCACGTCTTGTGAATTTATAATTTATCTTTACGTAGGTTCACAGGTTAAGTGTTAACTGTAAAGTATTAGTGTCAAAGGAAAAATTAATTGTTATTTGTTACTTATTTTTTTTAAGAAACGGTGTTTTTTCCCTCTGCTCTAACTATTGGCTGATAATATTTTAAAGATTGAATGAATATTCGTAAAAAGATAATTTAACTATAGGGCTAAGGGAGTGTCTTGAATTTTCAAATCAACAAGACCTTAAAAAAACCTAAAACCAAAAGCGCGATTACCGCCAAGCATCATACCTAATTTAAATTATCTTATTAAAAATGTGCCTAATTTGTATTCCGAGTTCGTATTTGTAAAGGTTAAAGTTAACAAGTTAACGCCCTGCAATGATAATTATGTTTCAGTATAGTATTGATTAAGTGAAAATTAATAATTTTAAGCTCATAAAGGATAAGTTCGCCTTCGTATAATTAAACCGTAGCACGCAAACGAAGTTTCCTTCCTGCTGAGCTTCTACGTTTAATAAACTTTAAACACGGTAACCTACTATATAACTAATTGGTTCCTGTTTTAACTTCGTATCGAAATAAAAATCTATTGTGATGAAATAAGCGGCAACTTTTTCGTTTCAATTTTCTGAAATAAAGAACATGCTGTATAAACCTACTTTTCCGCTTTCAGGATATGAAATAATATTACATAATGCTGGAAAATTACTCCCGCGTGTTAATTTGTTATGAAAGCGGCCGAGTTTCGCACAATTTTCCGCCACATGCGGATATCATTTAAATTCCAGATGTCCACGATATGAATATGATGGTTAGGGCTTGATCGATATGAAATTTTCTTAACCGACTACCAAAAAAGGAGAAGGTTTTCAATTCGACGGGATTTTTTATTACATTTATGTTTTTAATCGTCCGAATGAATGAAAATAAAACTTAAATTTAATCCGTTGAATTTATATATGACAACACGTGAATTAACCCATTAATGAGTTAATGAGTTAATGAGTTAATGACATCGAGTACTTTATACAAATGGAAATGTAATTTTTGGTTTTAAAGTTCCACCGGTTTTGACCGTAATATAATGGAAGTGAACATTATATGCAACTGTTATTCTAAAATTCTGTTTTATAAAACAATATAATTATACGTATTTGTGACAAAAATTGTTTATTGTAACGATTAACAAAAGGAAAGAAGGTGTTCAATTTTCAATAGATTTTGCTATTCAACCAACCGTTATTAACCCCACACTGATATAATATTACGTAAATCAGTTATCTATTACAAAAATTAAAAACGATTATACAAAGAAATTATAATAGACGTTCTGTTTAAGACAAGCATTGTTTATGCTCGTCAAACAACACGGGTGAGGCAAAGATAGTAGGTTACTTTTATTTTGCATTTTCGCAACTTTCCTTGTAATTAAATCCAAAAATAACTTTTAATTTGAGGAGTGACCTGGATCGGGAAAAATTCTTTTAAAATGCTCTAAGATTGAGTATAGACCGAGGAAATTGGAAATTGCTTACATTGTACATTTTTATAACAAAATTAGATTATTGAAAATTTGATTATTCCTTAATGCTAGAAATTTTATTAAGTTTATTTGAATAAGCTCATGTTTGCTCAGCTATTTACATTTTATCATGAAAACTCACCTGTATAATGTAAAATTAAAGCGACTGCAACGTAAACTGCACCTGAATGCACAAACTAATGAACAGCTTCAGCACAACACACGTATAGTTTGTATTATCACTAAATATTGTTTAAAAGCAACAAGTCCTGATGCAATAAGAAAATTGCTGCAATCGTGGAAAACACGCGCGCTTCTGCTCGAATGCTTTGGACCGACTGAGCGGCGCGCAGCCGTGCAACCCTATATATACGTATCGTAGCTTGTTTCAGCTGCCGCTTTCAAGAGATTTTCATACACAAAAATATCAGTGGAATCCGGAGCCTAATTTTCTCTGTCACTACCTTCTCCGACACAATGGGAGCGTTGATCTCTGATTTGCATGCATCGTGAGACAACTGACCAGATTCTTTCAATGTGAGTGTTGGATGGCCGACTTTTTCATAATCCACGCTCGTTTACAACTCCTTGTATGGCATGTACGAGCACAAACAGAATTAGGCTTCGATCTAAAAACCACAGCATCTTTAACGAGACGGACATTATTATTTATTCCCATCAAAATAATACTTATAGATTAAAATATTTACATAAATTATGCACTTAGAAATTACATCAAAAAATATTGTTGTTGTTACGTACAAGTTTTCACAACCAAAATGATATAAATCAATTTTCAACATAAATATCAAAGCTTTCCTTAAGAAAGAAAACAAACAAATTCTAATTAACAAATTTTACTTTTCGTGTTATTGTTGAAGGAAAAAGGTTTGTATAGAAATATGAAATCATTGACCTATGGGTTACATTGTAATTTTAATTTGTTAACGCCATAAGTCTCATCAGAAATTTTAGATTTCGCTTACGCTTGATAACTTGTGTTGTAATTATTTTTCTTAGTTAGTAAAGAATAACATTGAATAATTGGAAATGTTGTTTTCAATTTAAATTATTCAACAAGTTAGGTATTTAAATGAACAAATTTTGGGTTAAGCTCTTTCTTTTTTCGTATAGGAATATTTTAAGTGGACATACATTTTATTGAGTATCATTGATCTGTTCTCTTTATAAAAAATATTAAATTCATAAAATTGAAGTGGATTCACGGAACAACTAGATTGCGATATTCAATACCGAGAAGTGAGTTTAATTGCCCGGTTTCCAATAAAGTTTAGGATACCAATATATTTCAATATCAATCTATATTTGAGATTTCAATATCGATTTTTATTACTTATATCGACAAAGGAATGGGTTTGATTGAAGTGCACTTATTGAGCGTTTATTTACGCAAAAAAAGATTTTTGGTGTTAGTCTAGTTATATTTCATTATACAAAGAATCTAGTTATATTTCTTTAAACATAAAAGTTTTTATATTTAACGGATTTTAAACACAATTTATCATTTAACCCCACGATTACGGGCAGTAATGGTAAGTCGATAATTTTCATCGGCAACTTTTTATATCCTAAAAACCCTAGTATGCAGTTTATTGCAGATACCAAAGTATATTTTACGAAGTATAGTTACACCTCACAATGAAATCTACTGACAGGTGCTACAAGAGAGCATTCGCCAAAATAATGACTATATTTTTTAAGAGTATATCGGTATGTCTCTTTGGCTCTATCTGTTGCAAATTGATGGATTGTAACATATCACGTGTGGAAAGATTCTAGAGGCTATGAAAAAAGCCCATATATCAGTATCGATTGCGGTTCGAGCATTGCGCAAACCAATGAATTTATAAAAAAAAGGATTTGATTCATTCTAATAATAAGCTATAACTTAAACTAAATCTCTAAAATGGTAAAATTTTATATCATATGAAATACATTTAATAAGGTGCAGTATTTGAATACTTAATATCCACACTAATTAAGCACGTTTACGCGAATATTTCGACAACAAGTGTTTGTGAGCTAAGCTAATGAGAGACAGGTCAGGACTGATTGGTCACGTGGTGCCGTCACGTGCAGCCCTAGTCATTCGTAACACAATTAAAGGGAGATTACAAACTTTTCGTTTACATAACGTTAGTCCTTTGTCAGTACATCAGTCATAGGCCCTTTACCTGTGGGTTGAGGTGAATTTAATAGCCATGATCGGAATTTAGGAATTCAAGATTGTTCCAATTTACGGTTTGGAAAAGCTAATGAGAAAATGCATCGATTAAAGTAGAATATTACTAAATTTACTAATTATTAAAGCGTCGTTCGTCACAACTAATTTTAATATTTACGGATATTCAACTGTTAGGCTTTACATAATTAAATATTGCATTTTTTTTTACACTACAAAAGGTTCAGGAATGTGAGTGCTCGCTACTTCGGTATATTAAAAATTTGCTACCAAATATGCTATCGTTACGGCATCGCAATTTTACTGAAACTAAAAACATATTTTCTCATTAATTAGATTCTGCTTACACCAGAGAATATTTAGTTTCCAACAAAAAATAAATATGCAATAAGTATGTCTATGAGCATATTTATATTCATAAACATTTATATTATACGCCTTGGAAACCAACTGGTAATCATGAATGCATCTTCCACCCACGTGACTTTGCGTGTATAACATATTCCTTGCATTGATCCAAGGACAGCATATGAACGGAAAATTGCCTTACGCCCTATTTCACTACACTTGATTTTACAGAGGACTAACTGTTTCAAACGGTTTACACGCTAAAAGAACTTTTGCAAAATTAAACAAAAAGGTACATTTTATACATACTTTCATACATCGTCTATACATTCATATTAACCACTTCTGTTTAATTTTAACAAAATGTAAAATTTGTTAATTACAATCGTTTGTAATAGCGCCGATATTGCAATACCTGCACAAGATTGCATATATAATATAATAATGTAAATTATATAAGGCACGCAATAAATATTTTGACTTTGACTTTGGTATAGTGACTTTCCTTATGTTAATATAACTAAGTTTATATAACAACATGCCTAATACCTACTTACCAAAACGCGAGAAACGAAAGGTAAACATCAGTTTAATTTTAACCTTTTACTAAACAACTTTAAAAAGGCTTAATTAATTACTAGATGTACCCTTTGAACCGCATATTTATTCTAACATATTATATTCATAAGTTTGCTCATTAACTTGACTTCGCCTTTGCAAGCTTATTTGTAATATTAACCCACGTGGGTTTTAATTGGTCCTGAAATCCCCTTATGAATTAAAGTTAATTATTTAAAGCAAAATCTTGAATCGTATACTTTTATATAGTTTTACACAACATTTTTGTAGGATACCTGGAAAAATATAATAGTCACTTTCCTGAAAATATTCTAAAAAATGTCGAATTTCATTATTACAATTATGAAAACACTGCTGAACAAAAGTAAGAAAAGAAAAAAAAACATGTAGGAAATACGCATTAGGAGCTGTAATTTTTATATATTTGTTTTATTAACTTTACATTAAAAATAAATAAGGTAATTCTGTTTGCTGTTTTATTAAGGTATGTTGCTAAAAATACTTTAAACAGATTAACAGCCTGTTTAATTCGTTCATTGAGGAAGATTGATGCAGGTCAAGGAAACGTTCCTAATAACCGTGACGTAACAGATCTTATGCCTACTAGACCAATTCCCTATTACTGAGTTATGGGCGGAAAATCTTTACAACATCAGCATTAATAGCCCAAACTCCCTCCTGGCCTGCTTTCCTTTTCATAATAGTGTTACTAAGTCTAGCCGAAATAACCTTTTCGCAAGAGTAGGCAATAACGATAAATTGACATAGATGTCGTAATGAATGGCACGAAGATTGCGTGATACCCTCAGGGTGGGGCCTTATTGCCCCGGATATCCACTTTCAGTTATTTACCGTTCGGGGAACGGAACCTCACTTGAGCTTTACAAATTATAAACTGTTGCTAGGATCTGCGAATTATTTATACATCAATTTTTTATTATGCAAGTACGGTATGCCGTTATTCTGAAGTTCTGATATAATCTGTCTAACTGTCGATTACATAAATGCTTTTGCTGGCATGAATAAACGGAAGGATAAAGAAAGAATTGACGTTTCATAATAAAATATCCAATCGGCTATTCCAAAAGAAATTAATTATTTTTTAAGCTTTTGCTGCGCTCATCAGTAGAATATTTTAAGGTAAAGTGATCTGCATTATTATATGCAGTAATCTTTTACTGATGATTTCACATCGGCAAAACTTTGTACAAATAAATTGTGCATTTAAATATTTTAATTAAATAAGAATATCACTTCCGTCATCGTTCAAAATTCCCGAATCTGTCGCATTGATTGATGTCCATAATTCATAACCCAAAAATACATTTTATAGCGACGTTTATACACATCGACGATTCCTGGAAAGTAATATAATATTGGTCTGTTTGTTAATATAACTTCTATAAAATACTACTTGTAAAATGTTATAATAGATAATAAACACAATTCGAGAAAATAACATACATTATGATTTGTTATTGATAATAGAATTTGTTAGAATTTCACAGATGGCTAGTTTACAAACCAACGAGTTCTAGGAATTTCATTGAATTGGATATTGAAATGTCATTTCATATTTCAGCAAACATTCGTGGTAATAATGAAGCTTTGTGTTCTGCGTAGGATGACGTATGATTTGGGCAGTATTCCCTCAAACAGATATGAATGGAAAATTCATTTCGCGCCAAGTGTTTGATATGCCGGCCCTGATGATTATTGATAACGTTCATTAGTCTATTTTTAGCACATTCAATATGCTCTGCGTTTTTATGTAAATTGTGAAGTTTTTTCAATATGAATATGATAGAAAAGTGGTTCAATTGTACTACTTTTAGTGCAAATTATCAAACAATTAAATTAACAAATTTTAAAGTCCCAAATTTACCGGAACCTAAATAAAAACTCTCTGTTTTATAACAACAAGAACATGATTTACATTCAACGTAATCCTATGCGATAGTAATAAACGTCTTAATATATTAAAATATAAAAATTAAGGTAATGCATCTCGTAAAGAAGCGTAACCATTTATAACTCCAGATGCTGATAATTACGAACGAACGTTTAGTAGATTATACCTAGACTTCTATTTCTGCAGTTCATTTATTTTGACATGAAGATGGGTACTAAATATAGCCTCGCTTCCGCCCCACAGCTCGACGCTAAGGAATTCTAGTTTATTACTCAATAAAATTGTGAAGCACATCAAAAGGTGAAAATTAAAGATTTTAGTAGCTATTTACTAGCGGGCCCCAGGTCGCTACATAAATAACGGAGACCTTCTGCATGATATTCGAATGTCGATTTCAATCATCGCATCTGTATAGACCGATGTGTTTGAATTACGCATTAAAGACGAACAAAATGATTCGTAAAGCATTAAATTTGCGTTCATAAAACTTCGAGTTATGAATAAGAAAATATATCTAAAATCCTTTTTGCTTTTGTAAGAAAGCAATATCCCGTGGTGATATTATCTATTCGTATCTACTTAACTAGATATGTATCAATATAGGAACTAATCGAGTCGATGTGCAAAAAATATTTACTAGTAGGTACAACATTTACAAAGTGCATTTTTATAAGATAATATTATTGTTAATGTTTTCGTAGAGCTAACGCACATACTAAATCATAGCCATATTAGTGCCGCTAACAATGTAATTAAAATAATATTGTTTACATGGCACCCACAAACGCAGTTCATTACGTCATAAAATAGTAATGGAGTGTGACTGCCGAACGGTCACGTGAATATTTTGCGAGTTAGTAATTATTCAGAAATGCAACATTGTTGGTGTCATTGAGTTAAAGTTATAAAATTATTTGAAATCAAATATCTGTAGCAACTAAGGTAGAGCTCTATTTGCGTCAGATTTCACGTACACTATGAATAGATGGAATAAGTTCTTAAAAGATAGTGTTTCCATTAAAATATAATGCAATAAGGGCCAATTTCATCATCAATAAAATCATTAAATTAATTTTCTTTTCTCCTAACGTTACATTTATTAGTATTTATCTCAAAATAAACCAATACGTATTCATTATTAAAATGCTTACTAAAATACTAGTAATCGAATTTAGGTAAACGACAATTTCAAATGAAAAATTATAATCGGGTTGTTTACACTTGCTTCCTCAGAAAGTGGTAGTTCAATAACATGATCAGACATTCGTTTGAAAGCATCACGAATTCGTTGTAAACTACAAAACCTTACACAGAATTACTTAGCTTATATGACACATTAATAAGATTAGAGTGTGGGTGTTTGCATAGCTATGTAGTTACCCACTGGTCATAGTACAAGATATATTTAAGCTTTGGATTCTATGCGGAATTGTGTGCGATTATAATAAATTTATGCTTGTTATTCTGTGCCATTTTGAACTAGTCACCCAATTGCAATTCGTAGTATGTGTAAGGTTTAGTGTAATAAAAATACATTAATGAATGTATGGTCAGTTTTACAACACTAGTTTAAGTATATGAAATTACTATCATTTTGATCTAACTCGCAATATTTTACTCAAAAATCAGAACATTTAATACTATATAACACATTTTGTATTAGAAAGTATATATTATTATTAACATCATAAATAAGAAAAACAGAAGTAATGTAGGACTACAAATTGTTGGATTTTTGCGAAAATAACGTAGAGTTTTCAGTCAATCCAATGTCACCGGTGCTAAAAATGCTTTATATTTTTTTCTAATGAAGGACATACAAATTGGGGAAGATTAATAGTTTTTGAAGGTATTTAAAAGTCAGACATTAGTCACGATCAGTCACAGGTTACAGACATATACTTACCTTCACTCTGAAAGAAAATTAAATAAATAAATATTACTAACTCAATAAAGAACAAATAACACAAATATATCGAAACCAAAGATCACTATTTTCAATAGTTTTGATAATAAACATAATGTTTTATGAAGCACTTACTCCAGTTTGTAAATAATATAAGACAATAACATTATAAACTACAAAAGCAGGAAGCAAGGTTTTAAATCCGAGGTTAGTAGCGCATACGATGTAAAAAAATAATTGAAACAATAAGAAAGATGTAATAAAACACGTATTATTTCACGGATTATCTTTTATTGCGATCTTATTTCTTAAAGCTTATATCGTATCAAGAAAAACTGAACTTTGTGAATATCTACGTATCCGGTGATCTTTGGAATCCTGTCGTCTTTTAAAATGTTATCCTCTGAAAACAAACCGTTCTACTGAAGTTTTTATTGGCCGAGGGTGAGACTAGTCATTGATAACTTATAGCCTAATTATTGCATCTTTCAAAAATATTTTCAAAAATATTTAAATGTTGAAACTATTTTTAAAAAATATCTACTTTTGTAAATAATAGAAATTATCAAAACCATCTTTGTATCATAGATGATTAATGATATAGATGAAAAAATATATTTAGTTATCTGACTACGAATTCCATTAATCGAGACGCATTATAAAAGGAAATTAGGTGCACACGTTACCAAATGCAAGAAAACCTTAAGTTTTATTATGTTGTTTATTTATAAATTCGGGGACGTAATCAAACTTACTAATTTTAGCGTCGTATTGTATCACATTTGTATTTGTATTTTTAAACGGGATTACTTGTCGCCCACTACTTCCAAGCTGCATGATTCATACCACGCAACCCTGGGTGATATATATGAACAATTTAACGAATGCAACATTTTCTTTTACCAATTCCGTAATTACTAATGCCTTTGTTATTTCAAAACTTTCAATGAATTCACGGAACGTATATTTCCACCCACTTCGTTATCAAGCTTACTTATTTATTAACTCCGCTGGCGCAGCTTAATAAGTCTTAGCCTCTGATACAAGAGAACTCCATCGGTCTCACCAGTCCAATCACCAACTTGGAGTTCACGCAGATCTGCCTCCACAGCGTCCCTACAGAGAAACTGTGGCCGTCCGATGAATCGGCGTCCACTTAGGGTTCCAAGATAGTCTCTCTTCACGCTAAGGTCGTCCCCCATTCTCTCCAGTTGGCCTACCCAGCGAAGGAAGGTCTGGTCATCTGCATATCCGATGACTTTATGCTGTCTATTGAATGTCACTACGTTGGAGTATATAGCATGACTTTCCGCATGACAAGTTCCAGAATATTATGAGATTAAACAGAAATGGGGACAAAGCATGCGAACTCCTCAGTCAGCTCCTCCGACTTCGAGAGTAGTCAGCGTAGGGGCTATAAAGATTCATATTATACGAAAATGTAATCGTGAAGTCATGAATTACGCTTACGTTTCAGAAAAAATGACAAAACGCTTTATGATTTCTCCCCAAAATAACTTTACTGTTGTGCTACTTTTTTGAAGTCAATGTGCTACGTATTATAATAAATAACAAAATTCAAGAAATGCTTTATTTTCGCCGCATGGTCGTTAAATGGTTTAAGAAGTTATGGTTTGAAAACAAACATTAATTGTGTGACGAGTTTGCGTCGATATATTTAAGAGGTATCAATAAGGGAAGCGATTTGTTTGTGTTTACGGTTTTTACAGATCACTCGATGCACAGAAGCATCGTCGCTAAGTGGCGGGTGGCATCCGGCATGGGTCGTTCCACCCACTGAATTCCTCTGTGACAAGTTAATCTTCACATCCTAATTTGTTGGGCGCCGCCTTTCCATATCTGTGGCATTTCAAGAGCCCGGTCAAAAACCTTACCTGAAAGTGCAAACATTCATAATCCTCATTGATTCCGACCTCATTCTTAAACGAAGTAGTAAAGTGGGACACATTATCATATTTAATCCTATCCGTTCAACGACCAAACCATACCTTCGAGCGTAAACATCGAGGATGATATATTGCGGCCTGGATGGAGTTAGGAACATTATTTATGAATAGTGTATTAAACAAAAATTATTCTTACAATATGTAGTTAAAGATAATACATTCGCATCAAAACAAATGTGATGTAAAACGTAGAAATGGGTTATTTATTTATTTTAAAAGCTGAGACTACTCTAAATTGGCAATAACTTCAATGCGTTGAAATAAAAAATACATATTATGCAGGCGTTCTATTTTCTTCTTAGTAAACAGTAAAGCTAACTACAAATGAGTACTTACTTACATACATTCCATCGTGACTCCTTCTACTAGAATTCGTTCAAAATTTGCATTGTTCGCAATGCAAATTTTTCATAACCTAGATAGTTAGATCTTATTATTTTTTATTTTATTATTATGAATGTAACAAAATAAATAATGACGTCGAAATAAATAACGTCTTTAGATTTGTATGGAAAATGTAGTAATCCACGTGCCCATGTCATTTACCTGTGAATATCCTCCACACGCCCTAATGAGGCTTCGGAAAGTTTGGGACCACTCGGTGGCCGTTTCGCTGAACAAATATTTGCTAGCGAGTTTCCATTCATTTGACTGCTGTGTGTGTCATGAAGACCTTTTACACGACAACTACAACTAATTCATATTAATAAGTTAAATAAGGGAGCTTTATAAACTATTTTAATATTCATGTGGCAAAATGCAACTGAATATTCAACATTTGCATAAACTACGTCTATGAATAAATGTTTTGAAGTTTTAACTGTAATAATTTAACATCCGCGTATATTTGTTTATATAAAATAATGACATTATTAAAAGATAAAATTTAAAGGTTTCCCACTGACTCACATTACTTAATTCGTCTGTTGTCCGAACAGGGACACAGAAATAATTCTTAGACGATTAATGAGATCTTTGACTTTCAATCTTCAATGTTGTGATGTAGAAAATACATTGCTTAAAATGGGGTATAAACGTCGCAATAGCGAAGCCTTTCAGTTTATAAAAATCTTGATTGAAAAGCATACAACTGCTATAAAAGGTTTGAAGAATGAGTTAATCAAAATAGAACATACAAAACGTAAAAGAGTTGCGCGAACTAATTACTTGTTCAATAATTAATAAAATATTGCGTAGTATTCGAGTTCAGTATAAATAGCGGAGTCTGTGCACTCGGGCCACGTGCTCCGGGATTCAGTGCACGTTCCTCTAGAACTTTCCTACAACGATCGATATACAAGTTATAATGGAAACGGGATTCAAAGCAGGGTTGTTTATCTCGAAGTGTGTATTATGAACTGTAGTGAATATCGGTAATATTGATAAAATACATTTGTAAATATCTACCAGTGCATATTTTATTCCGTCGGTGTCGTGATTAATACATTCAGATGTACTACTACCCTCTGAACAGGGTATTCTAAATTGAGGTAGAGATATGCCAAAAAAAGCATTGTCATTTTTTTTAGATAAATTGTCGACTGTTATATAATGTCGACCGCATAAGGACTAATCCTTAGACTAGATTTCTGATATAAG
>LQNK01000039.1:34067-45609 GCA_001586405.1 Phoebis sennae | reverse complement strand
GATATCTCCACGTGTTCATGAGGAATAAGGTCAAAGGATCATCGTTAACAAACAATTGCGTGGTTGTTATAGTGATGGCATCTTTGACTGTAAATCAATTGGATCCACTTTTGACTGTTGGAAACCTGAGAATCATCAAAATTTTAATAATTTTTTTTCAATTGAACTGTTGTAGTTAGTCTGTTAAGATAAGCTATCGTGGTCAAAATTGGTCGGATGAGTTTTAAACTAATAGGTTGTTTTTCCTGTTAATAATAGTTTCTGTCAAAAGAGCTGCTAATATCTAAAGGTTATGATGAAGGTATGTTAGTATCCGTTATGATTCAGCCACGGTCGTGTTACATGGTTCACGGCGGCCATATTTCGTCCGTTTGTATATTTGTAGACACGGCGTATGTAATTAAATAAACGTTAGCTGTACATGTAATACACATTTTGATCAATGACACGCGGTCCATTTGTTGAGATGTTTATACACTAATCCGTTGTTTTAAGGTTATCTAATTTCAGAATACAGATTTAATAGTAAACCGTATTTCACGTTACTATGTCTAATGGTATGAATGAAATTGAAAAATCTATTCTGTTGAATATCAGTTTTTCGTTTACTATAAAATCTGTTCATGTTAATGGATTTATTGGGTTTATAGGTATGCCCCGCGGCTCTACCCGCGTTTATTACCCATTTCCTTGGAATTTCTTGGATAAAGAGTGTCCTATGCCCTTTCTTGGGTTTTAAACTACGTATGTTGATACAAAATTTCATCCGAGTCGGTTCAGTGGTTGAGGCGTAAAGGAGACAGACAGAGTAACTTCTGTATTTATATTACTGGTAAGGATTAGTTAGGCAGGAGTGTGGGGTTATTTTAGGTAAACTTTAACTCTTTAATTGGATAATGAAATAAATTGTAAATAATACGGGTTGTGGTGTAGTGCTCTTAAATATATGTAATAATTTCATTAAATATTTGTTTGAATGATACAACAATTATGTTGAATTATTCGTTTATACGGATAACCACTAATAATTTAAGGAAATTCTTGAGATCAGCAAAGTGAATACACTTCGCCAATTGAAATTGAAAAATTGAAAGCTATTAAAATATCAACATTCGAAAAGAAAGATTCATGATACCAGGAAAAATAAAGATATAATGTTGTGAGAAGTATCAATTGCTTTCAAGAAGTTTCAACTATCAACGCTGCTTATGTTAAAAACGTAGTATATAATAAACGAATAAAATAACATACTAGTATTTAGGGACAAAATATTTTTGAACGTTCACTTGTACTACACATATCACTCCAAAATATCTCAGCCTTTATTTAGTCAAGGAACAGAATTATTACCTGTATTCACAAAGAATACCAACTTTGAGCTCTCATAACGCACAGAGCTTCATAAGCCTATTCAGAGACGATACTTGAGTAGCGGTTTACCACTTGGCGTTTAAATTAAGTCTTATTGTTTTTGGAATAAAGACTTGTCATTTGGAACGCATTGAGTCTTGTCTTACTTCGCATCGTATTACCTCTTTGCTTACACATGTATTGTTTGTGAATACGGGTGTATATTTGATACGAAGATAGGGAGGGTCAAACACGTGAATGTTTGTCCAATATCTGAAGTAGGGTTTACTCGATCTTATTAAAATTTTGTACACAATTTTTGTGGTATCAAATAAAAGATATTGATTTATACATTACAACTAGCTAAAACCTAGCTCGGAGCACTAGTTATAGCACACACGGACATTGTAAAGCTTATAAATAAATAAATGAAATAGTTACAGTGAACTTTTACATAATATAAGTAAATGAAAAATACAACTCAGGCAGCTTTCAACATACTAACTGATATTTTTATGATATTCTCAAAATACTAGAAGAAACCAATTAACATTCGTAATTTTAAAGCAAAATTTAGAAATTCATGACCTACAACTAAAGCTCATTAGACGTTTAATAGTCCAAATAATTAATGATGTAATACGTCAAAATATTAATGAAGAAATGTATAGCGGAGCGCGTAAAATTGTTTGAGAACTAGGCACAACAACAATGAATCATACACTTGTGGAGAATCCAGGTCAGTTGTGGCCTCGAGGAAGGCCGTTCCGACGAGCTCCTGGTGGTACATACTCGCCTAGTATTTGTGCAAATACATTCCCAATAAACTCCTCATAAAACAAATTATTTGATTATGAATTCGTTTGATATCAAACCTTGCAATTTTTATTGGCTAGAATAACACACGTGTTTGTCTAGGTCAAATGATTCGACAGATGTATCTTGTTATGAAGTTGTTATGAGTTGGCCGGATTGGAAATGTTACGTCTTACATTCTATTATAAAAGCTCGTGCTCACAGGTGTCATTGTTATGGAATTTAAATGATGATAAAAATGTATAATTACTAGCTTAAAATTAAATAAATTTTAGGAGTTTTAATGAAAAAAGCAGTTATAATTTGTAGGTTAATACAAGGTAAAGCATCTAGCAATGAGCTATAAGAGCTTTTTTCATGCTCTCATCATGTTACATGTTAGTCACGTACCTAAGCAGTCGCATAAAGCTGGCCGTCCACATACCGTCATCGTACGTATCGTATTTTACGAATCACAATATTCTTTGTCGAGTATTGCACAATTGGATCAAGTTTGCACCGGTGTTATTACCACCCCCCAGGAAAGGATTGGCGTGAGGCAGTATGGCACTGTGTTTTGTACGGCGAGTGGGAACCCGGAGGTCCGTTTTCCCATTCCTCTTCTATCCTGTACTACTACTCTCTCAATTTTCCATCATTAATCCTCTCCTCTTCCTTCAAGCTGGCAAGGCATTCGAGACCTTTGATGTTGTAAACATTCATGGGCTGGTCAGTCAATTAACATCAGGTGAACCGCGTGCTCCACTCGCCTCCTATAATATAAAAAAATCTATACAATAAATCCGATGTGTACAATATATTGGCGCTTAGCATTAAGGTTAACTTGAAATAAAAAATACATTAGTGACATGAACATTCACCTTCCAAGTAGAGTAAGCTTTCATTCATTATATTAGAATATGTTAAAAAATATTTGTATAACATGTTTATTCAGTAACGAATGACAATGTCAATTCGCGATCTTGGTGCCAGGCGGCCGACAGCTGCCTTTCATACCGCTAATTGTCGTGAAACTAACTCGAATATCTTTTACAGGTTGAACTTTCACGGTCATTTCAGTTTACAATGTGTTAAATATTATTTCATTGTCAGCTCGCATTTATATAATTATTATCGGTGAGCGAAGTCCGCGAATGTCAGGTCTACTGCGATTTGCTAATAAGCTTGTCTTAAGGTTAGCTAATAAAAACATTGAGTACTATAACGTATAACATAATAAAAATTGGTTCGATCCTTACAAATTGACCTTAAAAACCGCACGGTGTCAAATCTGATTGTTTCGATTAAAGACGCTAAGTATCTGTTCTATTGTATAACAGTCTATATCATTTATACCTTTTACCTGAAAAAAAAAGGTCTTGACAAACACACAATCCCTTTTTGTCCTTTAGAGATACGGGACCCTAAAAAAACGTAAAAATATAAATGCAATAAATATGGAATATACTCTAAACATAGTCACAGGAATTTATAAGTAAAGTGCAAGTATAATTTAGTTGCGCTTCAGAGGAAATGCAGTTACCTTCAGCTATCAGGTACAGCCAATTTCATTACCTTCACTGCGCCGTCATTCCCGTGGATATGAGGAAAGTTGTAGAAATGTGCATACAACCGCAATACTTACTTTTATACGATCTTGATTTTAATTTGAATTTAATTAAACAAAAATGACGATTGCTTTATTTAATTCTTAATAACTTTTGCTCTATATTTTTAGCACCTACCATTTCGGAAAAGCGTCAAAAGCGGTCTTATAATTTCTGCTAAACATGAATGACAATACGTTCATGAATGGAGCTGTAAAAAGTTTAATGGTATAAAGACACAGTTTCCACATAAAGGCTTTGTTCCTAAATAAACGGACCTTGGCCCGAGTTTGTATCATGTAAAAGAGACATAATTATTAGCATAATAATTTAGGCTTGTTCATCGCGATCCATAAAGAACGTCCGTCCGAGTGAACGTCGGCAGACATCATCAGTCTCTGCGGGCATTTATCACTAAACTCGTAAACATACCCTATCCAACGTGCTTTTAATGTATTTCGAGAATAATCCCTGATTTAGCCCAGATCTGTCGGCTACTTTAGCGTAAGCCTTTCAACAAAGTATTCCGAATTGTTTGAATTGAATGTTTAGATTGCATATCTCATTCCCGTGCACATCTCATCTCGCTTGGGTATTCATTGCGTATTTACTTATCGGAAATGTATTTAGGAGCACAATATTATAACAATGCAAATTATGTTAAATTATTCTTGGAAAAATAAATTAATTTTTCAAATTAATTATACACAGATTGATTAGCGTTAGTATTAACAACATTTCGTCCTGGACTTGAGCTTCTGAAGAGATGAAAGAAATGTTTTGGTCTAAGAAATACAGAGATCACTTTCTGTAGGTATGTGGATAATGGTATTATGAAATAAAATACGCATATTTCAAGGGTTACACATTTATTTGTTATTCGTTTACTTTTGATTATTTTTGTTTATTAATTTTTTTTTTATTATTGTGGTTAATTAAGGTAATTTAATGTTAATATTTAAAAAGAATCTGAATAGTCTTTATAAAATAAATCGTATATATACTTATGAAGAACTTCGGTTAAATAGTAGTAGTTGGTAATAGTATGCTTTGCATTTTGAAACCTCTTCCTACAATATATGTAATAAATTAAGGAGCGCTGACTTCATATGAGAATTGCGACGCCTGAAAATTTACCGTAAAGCATGAAATCTGCTAATACTGAGATTTCGGCTTCAGGTACAAGTAAACATCTTTAATGTTATACTTTGCTGAAATGTAGTTTAACGATACACAATATACATGCATCTTATTTCAGGTTTTATCTCATTTCTTGAAAAGGTAATATGACTGTTTGATTTGGACATAACACAAATTTTATTATTTTTAATTTATACAATCCTTATTTCCTCGAAGAGAACGTTTTTTTTATATCTTAATTTTGAGTTTATCTAATTGGGTCGAAAGGGATATTTATAAAAAGCCACTGAGTGATAAATGAATTTAGTCATGACAATTACAAACATACTAAAAATACGTTTGGTAGTACAAATCGGTGTAAGCGTCTGTAGCAACACGTGATTTTTATTTATGAGAATAAGTTGATATGCTAATTTCTGTACATCCAGTTGGAGCCCGCAACACGACGGCCGACTTCAAATTCCCGAGGAGGAAAGGCATCCGGCGGAGTGCAACTGGCCCGGCGCCAACTATGCGCGCGCAGCTAACAATATTATATGGAATCTACCGCACATTCAACAATATTAGACGTTAATACAAATACTTTATCAAAACGTTAAGTAGCCCTACTGATGATGAGCCCGATGTCGAATTAAATAATTCAGGAAGAAAAAACGGAGAAAGAGGTTACAGAGTTTTTTGTAATCGTTATTAATATTGCGGCATTGAAGTCGGAATACAGAATTGTAGTAATAAAATTATTTTATTGCCCGTTTTTGGGTTTCAGACATAACCGAGGCTTGTTTCCGCGTTTACGCTGATTTACTTCTGCTTTGTAAAACAATATGCTTAAAAAAGCAATAAATTGCGTTATTAGTTGTGTTTTATTGCTCACATACCTGGAAAAGTTTCTTAGCAATTAAAATATTTATCGTATAGAAATTTAGAAAATTAAATTAGTTTTCTTATCCATGTCTTTCAATCAGTGGGCTGATACAGACTGCTACAAGCGGGCCGGCCGGCGCCGTCTCTACAATTTATTGGCGCTATCACCACTTCCGACATTAATAAACATTATACAAATATTCTTTTAATTGTATTGTGCCCACGTTTTATACTATCAATTTGTTATTCAATTTTGGTATATACCTGTTTCAGGATTTTTATTGATAGAATTAGCCTCTAATAGATAAAAAGCGAGAGTTTGATTGACAAATAATTCTTGTGTGTTTCACTTATTTACAAACGATTTATCTCTAATTACAAAAACCTTGTTATTCTTTATTGATATAACAACAAACATCTTACATAACTACAATTCATAGAAATACCAGTAAATTGAAGAGAGAAATTATGCGGTTATGTATTAATTTCATATTGGAGCCTGTTTGTAAACACGCGTATTATGGTTTCAGCGAAATTACGTAACAAGAAAAGTTTTTCGAAGATAAAAGTAATATCGTACTTTTCCAATATGAAATAGGAATTTATTCTGTTTTCCTTACGCACAATGAAGATAAACATTACATTGGAAACTTTACGATATGTTTTGATAAGCTTAACCCAATTCCCCGCGCTCCTTGCATACTAATATAGGTCTTTCCTATTTGAATATTTAGTAGTTCATAGATACTATTATCCCACAATGTTTGCGAAAGAGACATTAACATTCTAAAGCTTAATTGAAACACCTACGATAATCCTAAGACTGATAAATAATCAAGAAATAAGATACAAGCCGAAATACATACAATTCATTCATCAAATTGACATCATTTTAAGAACCTAACTTTTTTTTCAAAATATTCACACTTTATTTTATTGTTCAGAACAAACAAAATAGTATCGGCTTAATGATATTCGTTATGCATGTATAAACAATCTTAATATCGAAAATGCTGCTTTACAGAAGTGCAATAATTATTATTAAAAAAGAAGGAATGGATTTCCTTTTTATATGATTATATTTTTTAATTTATACCTAAGATATTCTAGTATTTTTTCCCATTGTTATTATTTAGATACGCATGCATACATTTAATCTAAAAATATAGATTTCAATTAATTAATGTTACTTTCTTCTAATATTTCACGTACACATAATCCAATAGAGATAAATTAAATTTATTTCAATAACCAGCCAGTTATCAACAATACTATTAAATAAATAACAGTGAAATGAGCTCGCGCTAAATTGGATATTGCATGCCGAAAAGAAAACGCGAGACGTAGCATATCGATGACTCATCTGCGAGTTTTCATCAGACACGTCTAAAACATGGATTAATATTAGGTACTGGAAAAGCCCGCATTTTTAAATATATTTGAGTAAATAAAATCTTTAAATTAATCATTATCCTAAGCTTGTTTTATAAACGAAGTGTGTAATTTACGGCAGATGACAATGCGTTTTTCTTGCCTGAAAAAAACAGTGCATTTTTTTACATGATAAATTAAATCTAAATTTAGTAAAGGTTTTTGCGAGGGGTTGAAAAAGGCGATAAGTAATAATAAAGCAAACTTTACGAGTTAGAATAAATATTAATCAATTGCTAATGTTATAACTATGAATGCAAAACATTAAATATCCGTAATTACACGAACATGTTAAAGGTAATTATCGCTCTTGAAACACATCCAGAAGCTAACGACTTATTCCGCGTGTAGAATGCGTCCCAGCGCGATGAAATAGGACGACCCTTTTCGCAATTTCCGCATACATATTGCCAGGGAATGTAAAATTTGAGAAATAAATATAATGAAGTCCGTTAGAAGCGATATTTTACTCAACATTTGACACACTTAGCCGGGATGAGGAGTGGATCAGCGAAACTGTGCTCGGTTTATGTGAATGATTTCTAAATTCCTATTTAAGTGTTTTTATTATGTATCATAAAAAAGAGTTAGGAGTTCTTATTTTCATCGCCTTTCAGCACTTTCGACGCGTCTTTAGCAAGAAGCGAATTATTTATAACGTAATTAAATTCGTGTAAAGTGTAAAATACAAAGAGTCGGTTCGGGTAATACGTTCTTATTATTGTCGATTATAAATAAACCATTATTCATTATCAATATGGAAATAACAGAAACATAGATATAAGTGTAAAAAATATTATATGTAATTAAATAGAATACAAGTTGCTACGTGGGAACCTCGTTTTATAAACAAGTGACTCAAATACCTGAATTTATCAACGACTCAATGAAATTACCCATCTATAACCATATTTTATCATTAAGCCCACACAAAATAATTGCATAACATTTTAAACTTTCATTCATAAAAAGCTAGTTCATTATTACACAACCACAAGAATAGCTGTTGCATAACTAAACACCTCTATGAGTCGATTAAATAAGCTCAGAAGTGACATTTCCCCGCCATTTTGTATCTTTTGACACAAGGGTTGATATCAATAATAATAATCATGTTCTTATTGTTATGTATCAAAACTTTACTGAATGAAGTCGATTCATGCGCTTATATTTAAGGTTAATATGAAGAAAACATTCTATCAACGTCATGAACCAAATAGTATAATGGAAGTAAGATTACAGTTTTGCTCATTCCCGTTTATTTGAGATCCACAGGTTATCGTAATTGTCTTTTTGCTTACTCCATTATATTCAATCTGTGAGGTTAATGTCCTATATGAATATAGAAATAGAACAAATACTCGCAGGTGGAGATAGCCCATACCGATATTGGTGACATTCATTTGTAGCGACACGCCACATAAAAATATCGAGCAATATCGAGTGGCACATCTGATTATTTATCCATTTCCACGTGAATATGTCAACAGGAACGTTAATTCTAATGTTGCATAATATTACGACACGTGGAGATCTGGGCAACTGTTTTATAGTCTATGAAATTAAATTTATTGGTCCGGTGAAGACGGTGTCACTCTCTTAAATATAATTCATAAATTCTCAATTTTGGAGTCGAAAATTATGTTTTTTTCTTCTTTTTCTGTATTCAAATTGAATTCAAGGCCTAGCTACTCTAAATTGATGAATTCTATGTCCATAGGATATGATTTAATGTTTAATTACACGTACAAGAGCGTGGTCGTATGACTGTATGTATCAAACTTTTCATTCTTGAAAAGCTTTTAAATTATAATAAAGTTGAATTGTAAAATCCTCGGTGCTAAATAATCACACTATTTATCTTTCTGCCATCTCCCAGGATAAATGTTAAATTAAAAACCCACGTCTGCGTGTAGGCGTTTTTGTGGTTCACTTGATTTGTATAGTAATTTCAGAAAAATACACCTACCTCATGTTAAAGTTCACTTTTAATTCGCAATATCCAATAGATTCGGTTATGTGGGTAGTATGTATAAATCAAGTGACAATATATAGAGATCTGTCATTGATATGAGATTCCATTTTATGTAAAATAAATGATTACTATCGGACTATTGATAAGATCGAAATTGTATATTAAAGCTCATAATAAAATATCACTTTTAATTGCTAACGCTACAACAGTATGCGAAGTAAGACATTTCTGAATGCATTCTAAATGACAAGTCTTTGTTTCGAAAGCAATAAGACTTAATTTCAACGTCAAATGACAAATCGCCACTCAAGTACTCATAGTATCGTTTTTTTTTTTCATTTATTTTAGTTCAGATACTAGATCCATACAAAATTAGGAATATACAATTTATAATAAAATTACTTAAAATTATGTAGGTAACTGATTAAACTAGCATTAAGGGGTCTTATAACGCACACGTTTGTGAATGCGGGTGTAAGAATTTTCAGCGTTACATCTAAACAAGAGAGATATTATTTATTCCAGACATGTGAAATCAGTTATGCGTTCCTCAATGCCGCTTCCGAAGATATAATTTCGTAGTTCCGCGCGGAAGTAAGAGCATGTTTTTTTGCCTTGAAGACGATTCCTGAAAATTTTTTGACTGTGTAAACTTTAATGCGCCTTGTTATCTGACATACTCGATTTTGAAATTATTTATCTTATTGTTTTTAAATATTCAACTTTTGTGAGCTTGTATGCTTAGGCTTTGTTTGTGAGTTTTTTCCGCCTTACTGTTATTCTGGTGTATAATATAAAGTTTATATTCTTATAAAGTTTCATCCAAATCCGCCCTGAAGTTTTTGCATTTAAGAGTAACAAGAATTAACACATCCTCACCAACTTTTTTATCTACACTAATATTATAAAGAGGAACACTATATTTGTTTGATCGGTTTAATTAATAGACTCTAAAACTACTGGACCGTATTTAATCATTCTTTCTCCATTAGAAAGCTACACTATCCCTTATCCATAGCCTATATTTGATAAACTATATATATCTATAACATTATGCTACGGGAGCAAAGCCGCTCGGATGAGCTAGTTTATAATATAGTAAAGTAGGATGTAAACACGAATTCCTAGTATATTATCTTATGTTTACAGATGAATTCAGCAGAATTTTATGTATAATTTATCGTAAGAGGATAGTTATAAATTACTAAAAAAATATTGATATTTCTCATTATCTTTCTAGTTTAAAAGAAATGTTAAAACACCATAACTTTGTACACAAAACAGCGAATTACACAGAAATGCTTCACAGTAACGCTGAAACTATTGGCAGTTTTGCCATTTCACGGAAATATGATTAAAGAAGCGATACACGAGAGGCGACGGATACACAAATAAACGTCGAAAATAAATGCCATCGTCTTCGCTCATGCACCAGTGAGTCACTCATTCACAGAATGACTTAAAACAATAATCATTGTAGGTGAAATGCGAGGTTCTAACCTTCTCAGATTTACTATTGGCAATGTGACGAAATGTCAGATCGAATTTGTATGAACCGGCTATTATATTGTCGCCTTCGTGAAGTGAAAATAGCGTAGCATTGACAACCCAGATGAGTGCTCCGAGCAGGTACTCTGAGGATCATATTCTAGGCCGCCTTTAGAAGTCCTCAGTTTAAGTACTGTTTTTATAGAGTTATAAACTGTGACTGAGTGGATTCGTGTATTTTATTTAAATATTAAGAGTCTTGTAAATTTTACTATAGCTGTGACCTTCCCTCTACTTTTTGTGCTAATATATTTTTACGACAATGTGCCAGAAAATATATGGCATATTATAAATTTGAAAGCAAATCCTACTTCCTACTAATATTAAAAATGTGATCGTTTGGATATTAGGATGTTTGGACGTTTGTGTGTCAATCACGTCGCAATTACTGAATGAACTTTTATCGAATTTCGTACACAGAAATATATAATACAATTAATTTATTTAGTATCACATAAAAATACAAATATAAAAAAAAATTACATATACATATGAGCTATCTCTGCCAGATAACCGTTAACTAGGATTTTAATTTTATACATAGCGTTTTGAAGTGGTGCAGAAAAAATAGACAAACACGTACTGTAATATATACGTAAGATGCAAACTATACTTATATATATTGTTGGCTGGATTAGATAATACACCTAAAGTCACCAAAAATTAACACGTACGAAGCCGCGGCGTAGCCGGAATCTAGTGACTCATAAACGAATAATCATATATTTACGTTACTTTTTTATGCGTTTCCGTACAGCGCCGAGGTGAAATTAGCGTTTTCATACAACAATACAATATTTAATTAGTATGAGTAATTGCTGCTATTAATAAG
>LQNK01000039.1:18186-33711 GCA_001586405.1 Phoebis sennae | reverse complement strand
GCGGCGTAGCCGGAATCTAGTGAGTCATAAACGAATAATCATATATTTATGTTACTTTTTATGCGTTTCCGTACAGCGCCGAGTTAAAATTAGCGTTTTCATACAACAATACAATATTTAATTAGTACGAATAATTGCTGCTATTAATAAGTGAGTTAATGCTTAAAATATTCAATGTTCGGCTTACTTGTAGCAGTCATAATAAACTATAAATTAATCAGACGTCACTGAAAATCGATTAATTCATCCATAATATTTACACAGAGAATTGTGGAATGCAAATTGTTACATAACGCGTAATATGCTGTTGTATAACAATTCTCTTTTCTTTCATTATATTATTCATATTGTACGGTCTATGCAAATCCTTTTAATCGTATAATAATACAAAAATTTAAAGAAAATATCGAAATGAAATGTGTTATATAATAAGTATTTTTTAAAATTTCTTGTCATCCCTATTTTATAATAATAATCAAGTTTATGTGTTGTGTTGTTGGTAACCTGTGCCAAAGGATTTAATTTACTACCCGCTGATTAGGATATTACAATTTTGAGTAGCAATTGTCGTATTTTGGTCCATTAAGCCAAATTTGATAGAGCTTTTGCAGACATGTAGATAATTATATTGTTTAGGTATAAACTTTTCAATGCATAAGAAAATCAAAACGTGGGGAACTATGCAAGGCGGAAATTTCCAAATAAAATGTGAACGTTTGGCGATAGATAAATAATCTTTATTTATCTATCGCAAAACGAAGATTGGCAAAATCTAAACGTATGCGGCATTGCAATCGCGGGTTATATCTTCTAAACAACCATACTATTTCCATCATCAAAGCTATATCTTCCACTAAACAGATTTCCTTATTGGCGTTAGCAGATATTAGATTTCAATTTAGTAGCAAGGACTAACAGATGATCATATTAAATCAATCGCAGACCTATCTCTATGACACTTCTAGGTCATTACGGGAGGCCAAAAGTATAACTGAGCACTTACCTCGATAATTTTAAATCTTTATTTCCGTCTAACAAAAGTGCACCTATTTATTTTATAAACACCTTCAATTTAGATAGTCTTTGAAGATGTTGTCGCGAGACTTAAAGAATAATATGAAGTTTTTCACGGCGAGAAATTATTGTTGTGATAGTTTATTGACGTATCGCGGAACAAAAACACAAGTGGTGCATGACAATAGACAAATAACGTATTTTATGAATCTCCTAGAAATTGAAACAAAATAAGATCGATGGGTAAACAACTCGGTGGTAAACAACAATATCTACCTTTCTATGTATGCGGATGCCCATTATATGTATTATGAAATATCTATTTCGTTTTTTGTAAAACGACACTAGATCAAAAAAAGTATAAAACAAAAATTACTTCTGAAGATACTAGATATAGAAGAATACTGGAATCACGTTTAAAATGCATTATATATTTTATTCAAAAAACTAATCCAAGTAACAACAAATTTTCACAGTGCCAAAATGATAATATCAGTCGTATTACATGTTAAAATTTTTTATCAGTCTAGTAAAAATCTACAGAACATTTGGTTGTTTCAGCGACTACCGCGTAGGATGAGGATGGATGTATCCTGAATCAAAGCGATTTGTTTTACACGTGTTATATTAATCCGAGCAATTAATAAACTATAAAATACTCCTTCGTACATCGACTCGAGACAATGGAAAACAACTAGGTACATACTTTAAAGAGATTAACGAACGGAAAACCAGAGGGTCGACGATCGCGAGCTCGTCAATATGCAATGCAAATATTTTTTCATATTAGTTCGTTGCAATTAATTCCGAAAGCCATTAGGATTACTAAGATCAAAGAAAGAAAAATAAAACTATATGAAACAGACTTGTGAATCAAAATTTGATTTTGTCGTTCATCAAATAAAAAATTAGAAATTCGAAATCATAATTAATTGACTGTTTTGATAAATGATAATAATTATTTTGAAGAATTGTTGGAACCAAAGGGACGTTTTAAAATGATTTTATTAAAAAAATTCTGTCTTTATTGTTTATTGCAAACCTATTTAGAAACATTTGTTTTCCACTCTACAAAATTAGAAAAAAGTGATATTTCATATCACTTTAATACACATTGAATAAATTTTATTGGAATATGAAAAATGATTCCCGCTATTCTTTATTGCGTCTATCTATCAACAACAGCTAATAACTATAAATTCCGGAGTGTATCTCGACTATAATATAATTTCTTTATTTTATCTATTTTAAGGACGATACATTCCAAAAAGTTCATTGACATGTTCCTCTGGCAAATATCGTTTAAAACTCAAATTTGTATGTAAAAAGGAGCTGATCTTTCGCCTCTCAATGTTTATTATTGTCCGTAAACATAGGACATTGGCCACGCACCGTCAGACATTTTGAGAAGCTTTCCTCTGATTTGTTTTTACATGTCACGGAACATTTTTCAAGCATTTTTTGTTCTTGTAACCTACCTTTTAAGAAATTGAAAATATTTATAATTTCATATAACATTTAAACACACGAATTATAACCAATAACGTAAGTTATTAAAGTCGATACTAAACTATTCACAAGTATATTAAAGTGTTCCTATAACATTTTTTTGAGGGCAGGGTGTTTAAACTATAGAGTTTTCCGTGATATACAATAACTTTATTATCTTTAATTCATATAGTTTAAATTTCAGAAAAAAATAGTAAGTATATCAACATTTTCATATCATTTTTGTGAAGAAAATTATGGAGTCTAAATTTTTACATAGAAGTGTAGAAACATGCTGGATGAATTTCAGATGTACTCAACCTAACAAAATATAGATTCATTTATTGACAAGCTTCTGCCAAAATACTTTTTTATTACCCTTGTCTACAACCGATATTAGTTATTAAAGTATTCTGGAAAATATTATAAAATAATGATCAAATATCTAAATAATGAGCAAATATCTAGATAGTGAGCAGATATCTTATCCAATTATTTCTAGAAATATTATGGAAAATTCCACTCCCATGCATTTCACGGATGTTTTTCTGTAAATCTAATCTCTATGAGGTCATTTCACTCAAATGCTATCCAAATTTGTTTACTGCCACAGAGGCGCCATATTAGCTACATAAAAATAACATATTAACTATTAAATGGAACTGTATCACCGCAAATTAGATTTTGGCTCTTGACTTCAATGATTGGCGCATTTTATTCGAGCGCATAGTGATTTGTGGCCTAATAAATTTAACTTGTACCAACATTTAAAATTAACAGTACATTAACGATATTTTTAAATTTTATTTCCACGTTACAATGTTGTGCGAGTCAATTTATAAACTCGAACTGAACTTTTAAATTTAACTCTGCATTTTAAATATACCAGTTAAAGGCGAGTTGGATTACACGCAATGCGAGTTTCATAGTCACACGACTACACAATATACTAATTATATCAGTTTTAAAAAACAACTTGATAATGGAATTTTATAAAAAAAATCTTTCACATAGTTCCCTTGCTTTAATTATTTATTTTAACAAAATTTTTATGAATTATACCGAATATTATAATAATTAATTTAATACATTCAATTATCTCAAAATTTTTCATATAAAAGTTTTGAAATATACATTTTCATTTGCTTTATTTGATTTAAACTTATTCAGGAACATTAGAGAAAAATTAGTTTCAAATATTTCAGTGGTCAGATATTTAGATGCGTTCCAAGTTCCTCGTAAAAACAACTAAATATTAAATGTTGTTGAATAATATGGCCATTATTTATGAATTATTATAATAATATCGGAGTGCTATACAAAACAAATATTATAAAAAACAGTTTATAGATATTTATATTTTGATACGACAGTTACGAGCGTGTGACGCAGGGGAACGTACCACTTACTGAAACTTATGAAAACAAATAGGTTGAGGAAAATTTTGCGCAATTAATCGATCGCTATTTTTATCAAAATCAACTTCGTCGTTCCAAATGCAAGTCTAATTAAAGTTTGTGAGATTGATTTATTGACGGTTTCCGTATTCGACGTTCCTGCTATAAGCGAAAACATACTGCAGCTGAAAGGAGATTCTGCATTGTATTGTTGTTTCGTCGTAAATGTTAATATGTTAATAAATAAGTTACAGTAATGTTAGGAATTCTTCGGTATTTTCATCTAAAATACTGGCAGACTTGATAAACCAGCTTGTCTTCAAGGTCTGTCAAGTTTGGCCTTTGGCGCACATTCGGAGGAATTTAGGGCTATACCTCTGCACAAATAAGGGAGCTAAATCAGAACCTAGAGATAGGCATATTATTTTTTTAATTTATGCAAAATGCGTCTTTATAATTTATGTTTGCATCTCTTGTATATTTAAGGCTCGGATATGAGTGAATCAGTACAGGTAAATTAATAATAAACAAATGTTTTGCATTTCCGTCACACATGTCTATTGTAGACTTACCGCAAAAATAACGGATACTACCGCAAAAATAAACTCAAATTAAAGTTTGAATAATAATGTTTTACTTTCATCGTATTCCTATATTTCCAACAAAACTCACAAACTAGCTAGACTATACATAATTAAAATATCACATTTCTAGTAAATGGAGAAGTAATAGCTATTAGCGATTTTGGTTTGTGCATCACTTTGGTCATCTTTTCATCTAATTCCATAAAGTAACATTATATAGCTTACAATGCAATTATGCAATTAAATCAGTGATAAATAGCAAAAATTAAGTATTCAAGGCATCGGATTAAAGTCAATAATTTTTTAAACTTAGCACGTTTAAAGAAAATCTAGAAATAAAGTCATTAGACAACGCAATAAATTGTTTACAGAGATTAATTTAAAGACAGAACCTAACAATTTGTAAAACAAATCTTGAAGGGTCTGATTAATTGTCAGTAATCATCGTGTTTTTGAAGTATTACCCGCGCCGTTGTTAAAATGTTTAAGGCCATCAACCTTCCGATGTTTTGGCCTACTTTTGAACACTTACCCGAGAGCAAAAACGCTTCTATCAAGAGTTGCCTATTTTTTCCTTAAGGATTAAACTAATATTTACGAGGGGAATGCCCGCCCTTTGCGAAGGACTTTAATTTTTATTAACTTAAAGCTGGATAAGGATGTTCTGTCAAACGGTCGTTGGTCTAGTTACAGGACAATGTTGCCTGATCTCGAATTTAATAGTTTATTCTATGGTACTTTACATTCTTTAATTTAAAAAGTTCAAAGATGCCTTTATTGTAAATAATATGATGCATTGTATAATTGGATAACGCAAAGTTGTTGAATGCCGTCTTCGATTACACGAAAAAATCTGTTACAGGTAACCTTGCAGTAAGAAGGTATGGTACCTTTAAACTTAGGTAGATAGATAGATAGATAAATCTTTATTTGTGCAAAAAGAAAACAGAAAAGATACAGTACATAGTAAAAAATTTAAAAATAAGCATTTGCACAACAGGCGGCCTTATCGCAAGCGGCGATCTCTACCAGGCTAAACTTCGCTGTTAATAATATTTCTTGAAATAAATATATACCTCCATATAGATATAAAATAAAGGGTCAATCCCCTGCCCTGGAAGTTATTTGAAATATTTTTTCCTCACAGTTTTCAGCTAACCTTTCAACCCTTTACAAATATTGTCTTATATCTAAGACGAAGTCACAAATAAGAGGTTTTTGACCGTGTACGTTGTAAACAAAGACCTCATTATTTTTTGTCCTAATACGATATGAATAGAATTTCTGTCACAACATTTTTGTTTTGTTTGTGTAATGTACGGAACACGGTATCATGAATGTAATTTAAGATAACAAAAAAATAGAAACAATACGTTTAGGCCTTCATGATGATAATGAGTAAAAGACCTGTCAAGTTTTTACTATTCTACAAATGACTCTGCACATACAAAAAGAGTATTGACTACGAATACTGATAAGGATATCTTTGTTATACATTTTTGTTCTTAAGTTAAATTTTTCTTTCATGTTTAGGAAAGTTTTTACGTAAGATATGTTAGGAAATGTCAACTTTGTCTATTTTGCGAAAATAAACCAATAAAGATCTTTAGAGATTAAGATATCCATTTGCTAATTACTTAGATAAGAAAGGATATTTTTAGAAAGATTGACGCGCGCTATTTTTGAACACAAAGATAAGTTGTGGCGAAAATTTGAAGTGTGTTTCATTCCAC
This sequence comes from Phoebis sennae, assembly GCA_001586405.1. Taxonomy (NCBI): domain Eukaryota; kingdom Metazoa; phylum Arthropoda; class Insecta; order Lepidoptera; family Pieridae; genus Phoebis; species Phoebis sennae. Next base: position 27,495 of record LQNK01000039.1, on the reverse strand, counting down.
AATTACTAAGCACACACTTTGTTTTACCCAAATTTAAATGTAGGAAACGTTTAACGAAAGACTCTACCTAACAAAAAATCTAAGCTCATAAAATAATCGTTATGAATGCAAATAAATATAAAAATGTCCGGAGTATTTTCACACAGATACCTTTATTATATAATCCTGGGTGCTTGTAGGTTGCACTCGACGCCCACTCATGCAGGCTTGACCTTTGCCTAAACGCAATTACAGTAATAGTTGCAAATCGGTTTATGACAATATTATACGCTTTTGATTCCAGTTAGATAAAAGCTAAAGATAGCCCTTTCATACGTATGGTTTATATAAAATAAATAAAAAAAGTAAGATCGAGCCATCAATCCAGCTTCTTTTATTAATCAATGATTCTACTGACAATTTTTTTATAATTCACTTTATTTATTTAGCTTTACCCATTTTAATATCATCTTTAACATTCATTTTGGCTTTGAATATTTTCGTTACGTTTAAAAAATACCGTAGTTGTCCCAAAATTCCAGAAAAACCCTTAAAAATTTCAAGCTAATTCTAATAGGATGAAACCAGCAATTTGTATACAAAGCCAAATAATAAAACATTTCAGATGGGTCAACAACCTTAACCTCCAAAAGAGCTCACTCGATTCTAAGGTTAATTGCTATTACCCACCTATTACCTCTCCCGCATTGTTGCGTGATAGTTTGCAATCAAACTTAATTAGAATGCCTACAATAATTTCAGCAACATTGCTCGCTAGAGATTGATGATTGTATTGGGATTTAGACAACTATTATAGACAGACTACCGTATTTATACATTGCGTATTGGTATCTAGATATAAAAGTAACATTCTTTAGATTTATAGCGAAAGGCAAATCAGTAGACGTAACTTGATGGAAAGTGATCAATGCATCCTATAAATAGAAGATTCATTTGCGTAGCAGGCCTTTAAAAATTCGTTGAGACTTTTGTGAAACACGTGTGAAACAATGAAATAGATGACGAATTGCTATTAATATATAAGTAAAATCGATGCCATCTATGAAAGTAAAAATGTATGAAGCGGAGTTTAAAAGTTCTATGCCATCGGGGATTTTATTTCATAAAAATTCTGCATAATCGGATTATCTGTTCCATCAAAAATCTCGGTAATCACAATCAGCCCAATCAAATTTATAGGTAATCGGGATTGTAACCGATCAAAATTACTGGAATAATAAAAATATCTAATTCAACCAGTAAATCGAAAAAAGATAATTTTCCGGTGCTCACTGGCAGAATAGTCAAAATTTTTAATAAATAATTACAGTACAAATAATAATAAACAATTCATCCGGTAATTGGTTAAATAATACATATTTATTCTAACAGTTACCGGTAGAATATACTCAGCCTTAAAAATTCACGTTAAATTCTATTGGAAGTTGTAATATATTAAAATTACTTAAAGAAGAATAACATGGAATCTGTATATTTAGAACAATACATACAACAGTTACCTATTCACACGTTTACAAACATCATCCTGCGGGAGCGACTCGTCGTTATTGACTTTTCTCACTCGTCTCGCGCCATTCTTGACACTTTCATCAGACTCCTCCTTTATTGCCACCAAACAGGATGAACGACCTCTATCAAAGCGTTCACACCGAGGGCTCAGTTTTGAAGCAATTTTACAAACATCCTTCGAATTCACTTCGGTCATATCCAAATTTCGCTTGCACTTTCTAATAGCTGAGACCAAACGAGAAAATATACCTTTATGTGCCTTAGGAAATGGCAGTATTTGATGTATCGAAAGAGATGAATTAGCGCGTGAAAAATTCGTATCGAGTAGATTGTTATTTGAAGCTAAAGTTTCCGGTCGTTGAAAGTTACAGCAACTTTGGGATGCTCGTTGCGGTTTCGTAAAAGTACTACTCGTTTTTTCTTCTAATCGTTTTCTTAGAAAATGGACACTAGCGGTATAAAAAAGACTTATATCATTTGTTTCTAAAGCTGAATCTAAGGTAGGCTCTACGTTTCTGTCTAGGGTTTTGGAGCAAGAAGCTACAGGTGTATCCTTTGGCATTCCGCGTGTATCGTAGGGCCTTTCTCTGTTGGTTGCATTTTTCTGACTTATTATTAGTTTTTAATGCTACTCTTCAGTTTCACAAATAATCCAAAACTATACATTACAATTTTACTGATATTAATTTGACAAGCTGTGAATGTAATACGTCATTAAATCTCTCCTCTGTGGTCAATCGGAAGGTTATGGTTTAATTATCAACAAATAGTTTATATTTACTGTCACGGATAAACATAACCTATCGCTATCTATTTTTCACAATAACATCGATTAACATTTTTAAAATGGTTTTTTAAAAAGTATTCCCAGGCAATAAATAGCCTTAGCCTCTAAAATCTTTAAGAATTACTTTTTCTCAGTATACATGGCAATAACTCAAAATGATTTATAAACTCTATATTTCGCGTCAACTGTATTTCTATTACACAGCCTCAAATCCAGGTAAGTACTTCAGGTCAAGCTTATGGCCGCTTCGGGAATCCTGCGGAGGGGTCAGTGAACTCGCACTCAAGCCTACGTTAATATCCTGAGAGCCTGGAAACCACCGAAATGGCCTTTGTACGTATAAACGTTAATATAATTATGTACAGTCATTATACCCGATGTTCATTTTACTAGAATATTTTAAGCCTTTGAACTCAAAGGCTTAAAATACTCTAGTATATGTTATATTTTTTCTTTATTTATTTGAGTGAGTAAGGATAATTATTTTTAAGAGTTTCTTAGACTTACCATTAATATGAGGAACATTTATTAGCTAATAAAATTATGCATTAATTAAAAATCTTTCTCCTGACAACGATTCATAGAATTTAATTCTAATTTGGTAAAACCATTCGTACAATTTATCTTGCTCAATAATGCCCAAAATATTTGTAACAAGATCTGATTTATGACTGTATTGTTCAATATTTACGTTCAAAGGTAGTTCACCCCACAAGGACCTACTTCAATGTTACGAACAAAGCCTGACAGCTACCAAGGCACATGTCCCACTGGACACGGAACTTGAGTAACAAACTAGTGACAAATTATTGAACAACCAGAAACGACCATTTTCCAGACCGTCAAGGGAACATCTTCTTCGCTTAGTTATATTTCTCTTATTTTTTATTTTATTTAGTTTAGACGTATAATTTTAGGAGATAAATAATTTCCTGACATCAATAGTTCTTATAATTATAAATTTCTATAACTACAATCGTATATTACAATTAAAGGTGACTTTTTAATAAGTCATAAGGTAACCATACGTATTGTGGTAATTCGTTCTTTTAAGTTTCATAAATAAATTTGATTTAATTTAAGGTATGTACCCTATACTTGGGTTATTTCTTGTCATTCTAAACATAGTAAAACACCTAAGGTACAGAGACAATGGCACCTATACAAATAGGCATGAGGTATGATGTATTTACATTCCTGATTTTCTTGATTCGTCTGTGTTCCATGCAAATTGAACAAAAGATATTCAACTGTATGTAAACAAAGTCGCCTTTTCAATCGTTTCAAAAATGGTATTAATAGCTCACCCTAAAGAATAATTCGTTTTCAATTATAATAAAATAGCCGAGTTCAATGAACCGTTTAAAAGATCTACAATTTCAGTGTAGGTTTGATCCTGAGTAATTATTATGAGTCAAGAACAAGGCGGACCTATTTGTTTCAATCTAAATAATATTCTGTAGTTTGATTCCTTCAAGTTTCAACAGTCTACTATTACATAGTGGATAATTATTTTCGAAGCTATATTTTAGTTAATAGTCGTGAGATATATATAATATTCGAGAAAATTTAATCATCAAAAGACGATAGACGATATTTTTAGACGATACCTTACCAAAATTATTATTTATTAGTAGCAGTTTAGCTTTTTGTTGCAATCTATGAAACTATTTTATGTAACCTGATTTTTACTAAAAAAGGAAAAGGTATTATTCTTTTATAACATATCAAACAGTATACACACATCAAAAACTTATTCAAAATATAATTTAATTTAAAATATTACACGATTATCATCCTTTGATCGACATAATGGAATACATTATAACTTTAACCTAAATTTCTATTTAACAATTTTACTACTAATTGGTAATGAAGGCAGTGTAAGATCATCGACCTTCTTGGCACCAAATTAATGTATTTTATCACAGGCATTTGACGAATTATTCTTAACATTAATCTAAAAACACTATCAATACTCGTATGTACCGAAAATATAATATTTACGAAATATCAACTTACTAATTCTAATTCCAGAATTATTATATGACTATTTCTAAAACACTAGATTTAAACTTAGCTAAAATCGTCTAAACACTGGACTCGAGGGTTTTAGTACCATAATGTTATAATGTTATACGCCATAATGTAAAAAGTGGAATTAATCCAATACTTATTCTATTCCTATGGAATTATATTAGGCAATAGCTATCATTGCATATAACCTTTATTCTTTTTAAGACTATTTAAACATTTTAACGTAATGCCTATTTCTAACTAAAATATCACTCGATCTTATCATGATTAAAATCTAATTACAAAGCTTCGCTCAACACTTCACCCTGCATTCTTGACATCTATTTAATAAAACAACTCCAAGTGCGTTAATGAAATATGACTCGAATTAATCAAAGGCAACAACATTCCTTTTCCACTTAAGAAAGTTGTATGCCTTCTTCCTTGAGTCGCCTCACGACTTCAGAACCGATTTCCTCATCGCGGAACTTGTAACCACAAGAAATTGTTTCTTTAGCAATTGTATAATTGTGTTTGAGTGATTCTAGCCAGCCATTGTAGCTGAAATCGGGCCATATCCCGCCGTATCTCTCGGGCAGATACTCCGGCTTTATGTGGCTGTGCAGCGAAGTGACGTCGTAGCCGTGGAAATACACTCGGGAGCGCATGTCTGCTGTCAGGAATGGCTTGAATATGTTGTACATCTTGTCGAAGATCCAGGAATGGTTGATGATGTGGATGGCGTGTATGGTTGCTGGGAAGCTTGACTGGAAGTATTCAGAAAATTTATGAGTTGTGGCATGACATCTCTTGATACAGTCTAAATAATTTAATATCGTTATGATTATGTGACATTTTTGTTATGCTAAGTCTGAACATGTCGGCATCATACGCTTCGGATTAAATATTTTATATCAATTTTGCTACGCATTTGCGTAGGACGCGTGACAGTGGAGCCAGTGTGAAATAATATACAAATAATATTACAGTCCGTGAAATCCCATGCGCACTATGCTTTATGTGGACGCTTAGCTATTTATGTTTAACAAAATACTTACAACCAATAATTTGATGATCTTAGAGGCCACTGACGGGGTTATTTGCCAGGCATGTTGCACGCCGATATCCTCCAGATCAAAAAGCGCAACCCCGCCGAGGATCTGTGTCCGTACTTCTAAAACTCCTATCTCCAGCGCAAATATGGTTGCTTTAAAAATATCATCTACTTGTATTGTCTTTGTATCCCAACGCCCTAAAACAACATGTAATTTAAAAAAATGAGAAATGTCTTATCAGTATTTATTCTGTCAAATTGCGTAACATATCTCAGCATCAAAAACCAATTCCAAAGGTTTCCTAATGACCGGCTCCTATAAAAATAAGTCGTTATATTTACGGACTGATCAATATCCTACTAGGCGTAAGTCTAAAACGCGTCTATAATAAACGTGTCGTTAATATAACCACCAAAGTTTGGTTCCAATTGGTTGATTAAAAACGCTCGTTAATGAAAACGATTTGTATCTATTGTACTATGATGTTCCGTCGTTTATAGGAACCGGACCTAACAGAACAAAAAAACTTCCTGACCGTCCGCGTCATACTTATTATTTTTAATGGTAGTTTTGAATAAGGAAGTTGTTTTATAACGATACTAAAATAGTTATTACAATACACATAAATGGTCAACGATTCTCCACACTAATATTATAATAGGTTATAAAAGACACGTTAGGCAAACGTATATTACGTATACTTTCGTTTTCAAAATTCTTACCGATTCTATATAAGAGTAATCTTCTACCATCCTGGTCTCTGTATGGTGGTACAGAAATAACATGAGAATCTCCAATTCTTCTTAAATCTAATGGGTAAATATTTTCGAATAGTTCAGGGTTTTCTTCTTTGAAACAATAGTAATTGACCATCTGCAACAAATAGTTTATTTAGAGGTACATAATATGATATTAATGAAGGTGAATATTATTGATTTATTTATACATAAAAACTTAGAGTTATGAAATCTAAACATGAATTGCTAGTTAGCCATGATGTATACACAACAGGTATGTACAAATTGTTAAAAAAAATTTACTAACCAATCTATGAGCCCTTTGTGGTATAAAATTCCGAGCTCTTAAAAATCGAGTTAAGAACTCATCATCCATACGATGTGGTGTGCATTCGCCGCGTTCTGAAAATAAAAGTATAAGCTGTGTTGCCAGGGATCAAAATTAAAAAAGTTCAGTAGTTTATTTACCATGTTTGACTACAAAAAATAATGTACGTAACTGCATCTCGGGTCGGACCAAAATTTGATCTTCTTAACAAACTCTCTCTATCTCTGTGTCACAATTGTTTTACACTCGACTGGGTAGAAAGAAAAAAGAATGCACATGTGATCACACATTAATTATTTGTCAATTATAATGTCTCCTACACAGTTAGTTATTAAAAAAATTCGGTTAAGAGGGCATTGTTTATCTATTATATAATCAAGTACGTACCGTATTGAAACTAGAACGTCCTCGAATATAATAACAACGTTTATCATAATTTTATCTTATTATTATCAAAACCCTTTGTGTAAGTTTTTTGTAAACAAATTCAGGTGGCATGGAATCGAGCCTCTACATTAAAGAAATTTGAATAACAAATAATAGTAATATTAGTACTAATAATTTATAAAATTAATTAAATTATTAAATTTAAATATGTTTTCAGGCAAATTAACAACAACACAAATGAAAAATGAAACATAAATTATAGATAAAACTGTTAAATTGTAACTTTTCAACATATGTATAGGTAATAGGTAAACAACCACATGTTCAACAAATTCAACTTAAATGGCCCTACTAAATCTGATTTTAGGTAGATTAATAGAATTTTAAATTATTTCTTTACATCAACATAATTTATTTTCTCTTAATAAATTTCCATTGGCCAATTTCGTATATTTTGAGGTTAACCAACCCTCAATTCACGGGTTTGAAATAAGGCAAGTTACACGTGCCTTCAGATATCCCCTAACATCAAGCCAAAACGAATTGCCTTGGCACCGATAGCAAAACAATTCAAATTGACTTCATTTCCATTCCCATGGTCGAAAGAATCACGTCCCAATACATTAAACTACAATCGGATCTTATTTTGTTTTAATCGTAGACGAAATAACCCATAATAAATTTTATTATGATTGTGCCTCGAATTTGAAATGAGTGGCTTTGACGCGAGTGCCCTTAGACATTTCTTAACTTGAGTACTTGATATATTTATACAGGGTTGAATTTTCATTCCAGAAATTTTCAAAAATTCTTGAATGCAGTTTCTATCCTATTAAAAATAAAGGAATGTTTTGTTTGAGGAAAAATTTTTTTTTTAATTTTACAGTATTTTTAAGTGTACTTTCCCTACCTTTTATTCTTTAAAACCTTTTTATTCTTTATTTTTTTAAATATATGTTAGACTAGTAGCATTTTACAATAAATGTTTTTAAACTATACATACATACATACTTTACATACTTTTGACAACAGTTTTTTGTCTTTAGCATTTATGTATGATGTTCTCACATGAAAACTACTACACCATTTTCAAAAATTCTTTCAGCATTAGAAATCTTCATCTTTACTGTGCGGCATTAATAAAACATATAAACTGGAACAGCTAGTAAGACATCAGATAAGGCAGGTGTAATTTTAGATATACAATTACCATATATCATTTCCCGAAGTTCATAAATGGCTTGTAAGCGCGTGTTGGGATCCTCCCCGCACTCCTTCCTGGCGTACTCCACTAAATCTGGTGGTGGTTCACCCAGGTCCAGCTCGACATTGTAGTCTGGAGTCGGCATGATGACCTGAAAAACATTTTTCAAAATATATCAACGCTTAACATTTGGTATATCCATAAAGTGACAATAAGGTTGAGCCTCATAAAATTTTAATTTATCTATTGTTTTTATGTTATTGTTGTAATACTAGACAATAATAGCCTTCCTACTTTCTTTCAATCTTCAAAAAACCATGTTTTGTTCCTATGTCCCGATCCGTATTATTTGGTCTGTAAATGTCAAAATATGGTTGCCCTAATAGCATAAGCTATGAAAATTACGTAGCCAAATAAAAATCAGAATAGATACTTATTTAAAATTTAAATCCGCCAAAACCATGTTTATTCCTGAACTGGAAATATCAGCCGCCTTAGGACATAACACAGATGGAAACTCCTTTTTAATTAGCTTCAAGAGTTAATATTAATGTAGGCAGATAGTATGTTATTTTAAATTCATACTGTAGGTCAGCAAAATTGATAGTTCACTCGTGAAAATAGAAGAGATGATGTTTTGAGCGAAATCTATTAAATTTGGATAGGGAAGTATTAAACTTAACCAAGTTACGACTATCATAAAACCAATAATAATTCATAATTCCCAATGATTGAGCTTATGGTCAGGGGTTCGTGTAATTGTATATGATTAACTGTAATTTGACTAGAGCTTCATGATTTCTTGGATAATAAAGATAATCGTAAATACATTTATCGCGTTCATGTTTAAAGATGACATAATACATATTTTCTAAGAGAATGTAGGATCGACGTTTACTAAAATTATACTTACCCGCATTTGACCCCCGAGACCTTTGACCGTAGAAGCACATTCTTAAGGTTTTATTCTAAACTAGCTTTTGCCCGCGGCTTCGCACGCGTAGACTACAAAATTAACATAGTTGTTATAAAAATGATATTATGACTTTAATTATAAGTATTATGACTTTAATTAAAAGTAATTTTATATCAATGTTTTATAAAAACTTAACAGTAACTTAATAGTCTCTAGGTCAGGCAATTTCTAGGAAAGTATGTTCAGATTACAAGGAATACTCATACAATAAATCAACTAAAAACAAAATAAAAATCTGAGATATATCTACCTAAACAAAATATGTATGTAGGTGCAATCTTTGCCGATTCCATCCTCCCTATGTTCCCTA
>LQNK01000039.1:751-17560 GCA_001586405.1 Phoebis sennae | reverse complement strand
TGGTTTGGTTTGCATACCAGTGTCTCAGCAGATCTATAATGTGATCAGGAACTTTTGATTGCTTCAGTTTCGCCCAGAGAATGTCATAATTGACTAGGTCGAAAGCCTTGCTTAGATCGAAAAAGCAAGCATAAACAGAAGTGTCTCTACTCGTGTAGTAGCTTACCGTTTGCTTCAAACTGAAAATAGCTAGATCTGTTGAGAGACCGGTACGGAAACCAAACTGTGAATCGTCATGCTTAACGTTACTTAGTAATTCGGGTTGCAACAAGCGTTCCAGTATCTTACCTACTATTGTTCCTAGTGATATAGATCGGTAATTATTTGAAGAACTTAAGTCACTCGTCCTATTCTTTACGATAGGCGTAACAATAGTTTTCATTAAATTGCGGGGTAAGTACGTAAATCGCATACAAAGGTTAAAAAGACTGCAGAGCCTCTGATGCAACAACCGACCCCCGAAAAGAACATGTTCCAAACTAAGCTCATCTTTACGTCGTCGAGTGTAAAATATACAATGGGTTGGTCAGAATTATCAAAATTTAAATCATTAAAATTGTTTTTCTCAAAAGTTCGTCCGTCTATGTCATTTACTATTGTTTAGGGTGCAGTCTTGAATTTAGAAGCAAATAGATTGGCTATACGTTCACCGTCCGACAAACCATCCACATTCGTGGGCAAGCATGATTTGTAGTTAAATTTCTTTACCTCTCTCCAAAACTTAATGAAATTCTTGTCATATCTAAATGTCGCTAAATTATTTAGTTTTATAGATTCTTCATTTTTCTGGCACCAGCGTAATTGGTTTTTAAATATTTTTCGAAATTTAATCATGTTAGAAAAAAGATCCCCTGAGGATGGCTTGTCGGCTTTCATCCATTTTGTAAAATAAAAACGATATCTATCATAACTGTCGCGTACATGAACATTCCATCCTGGTATCTTTCTACATTTTTTCTTAAAACTAGAATGAATAACTGTAAATTTAGCACCTATTTGCATCGTTAAAATAATTTCATTGTAAAGCGTTTCAATAAATAAATAATGGTCACAGGTTTTATCACAGATTTTGTTACTATCACAGTTCTTACATATAAAATTATCATTGACTTTTACAATTCTCTTATTGCAAAACGATTGATATTGCTCGATTTGGTATATATCTCGGATTCCCCAACGCACACCCGATGCAGTATGTGTGCTTTCGTCAATGGCTACACTCTGTGCAACAGAGAAGTCACACTTAACGCGTAAAGGGTAATGGTCGGACCAAGAGACATTGTATAGAACATCGATATTCATGATCGTATCGTATGCTGCAGGAGTAACGACACAGTGATCAAGCCATCGTCGACTCCCATTTGCGTCGCTTAGAAATGTAAACGAGTCCGAATTTTGACCGAGTTTTAAGATATCCGCACAGTACCATTGTTGCTCATTACAAAATTGCATTAGTTCTATACCGAAACGCGCACCTGGGTGTGCATTGAAGTCACCTATGTATGTATATACACAGCTGCAACATCACTTTCCTCTACAATTGCAAATATTCTACTTAAGCATGATGTAAATTCAGTTAGATTATCTACTTCATCCGTTGGCATATACACATTAAATATTATGAAAAATCTACAATTTAGCTCAATACATACAGCTATTATCCTGTCATTACCGCAGTCCAGCACTTTAACGTTAATAAATTTAGATTTACGCCACATAATAGCAAGTCCACCGTAGGGTCGGCCGCGTAGAACGCCCGCTGATAAGTCTACGGAGGATATTCCAGTGTAGTTGAAGCGTACGTCAATGTCAACGTCGATTTTCCGGGATAAATCATACATATTATGTTAGCCTATAATATAATCAGCAATTGTGTAAATTTTTATCTCAATCCATGCAGTAGTTTTGGAGGAGTAGATGTTCAAAGAAACAGACAGACAGACAGACATGAAAGAAAAAAAATATTGATTTGCCTTCTGTATCCCTTATATTAACGCCCTGTATTAAAATTTCCCCAATATATTCAATGTAAAAATTCTGACTTGCTACGATTTTATTATATGTATTGATATTGATATATTTACCTTGGCCAAAATATTTCAGTAATATTTAACAATATACGGTTAAATGTATTTAACAATGTGTAAGAAGAATTAAAAAATGATCTGAAGATTATGTTAGAATAAAAGCAGGGCAAAATTGATCCTATATCTAGTCATAAACGATGATAAACTGAAGTATTCTTAATACATTTCATATGCCTACTTAGGTTTTAGTTTCAGATGATTCTACATTAACGATTTTATTAATTTTATCAAAATATTACACGTGACAACATCTATATAATTTACAAAAGTATTTTAACGACAGCACGTTGAGAAATACAAATAATTCAACTTAAATTAATTTTAATCCCACATCGTTTTTTTCCATTGTAGGTATAGTTTATAGAACAAATTATTTAGGCCGTACTTGTGGTAGTAAACACTTATGTGGTGAGCATCAAATTATATGCAATAAAATTTAATATGTATTATTAGGGATAATACATTTGTACTTACTTCCTCACTCATAGCGCTGTAATTTTATAGGTCGCAATTACCAATACTAATTATATATGTAGGTGATTCTAATGAGACTTGTTAACAAAACTGAATATTAAAAGCGTGATTTAAAATGTTATCATTGCCTTTTCATGATATCCACTAATTAACTCTAGATAATGATATTCTATCAATATTATTTATGAAGTTTTAATAAACCAATGACATACAATATGGGTGGTCGACCTGTAGTTAAACCTTTCACTTTGTTTGGAAATGCATGCAAACAACTTAAAAGTCATCAATATTTTGGTTTCATCTCTAGAGTGTAATTAATTTATACTATAATAACCTTAGGATAACCAATTAAGTACCTTGTTGGTTATTCATATACTGTTTCCCAAATCGAAAGAAATATTTTTTTGCCATAAACTTATGCCATTAAATTTTTACACCGTTCAGCCCAAGCGATGCCGAGCGACCTCTGAGTTCCCAGACATTGTATGTGTACCCAATACACATTCGTGAGAAAAAGACTATTTACGCTATACGTAATATTTTCACACATAATAAGGAAACTTACATCAAAGCAATTAAATAAGCTCGCTGGACAACATTAGCTGTGACATCCCATCTATAAAACCTGCGTCTTCGCAACCAGAAAATGTACTATTGCGAGATTACGTACATCACATTAACGTTCCTCTTTATAATAAATAATTTATGTGTCAAAATATGACTTTACAAGATGTTTCTAGAAACGGTAACAATGTCCTTCACATTTTACTTACACAGGTGTGCAAATTCCAAAAATTACGATACATTTATATCTTAATATATAAAAGGCAAGAGTTGTTTTCGTAGAATCAACGCACAGGCCAAACCCTTGGGGCTAGAAACTTGAAATTTGGCACACGTATTCCTGAATAGTTGTAGAATTCCATTAAGAAAGGATTTTTCAAAATTCAACTCCTAAGGGTACGAAATAATTTTTTAAAAAAAGGATATGAAAAGAAGTCTTTGGACCTCAACCTCGCATTAACTACTGAATGGATTAAGATAAAACTTTACACGTTTGATGATTATACTATTATTCAACTTTTGAGATATGATTCATCCCGTAAAAAGCTGTAGTTCCCGTGGGAGAAAGGTTTAAAGTTTTATATTCTTTCTTAATTTACTCGAAAATATGATATCAAAATTGGAAATGATTAATGATATTTTTAGATAGAACGTAGGCAGATCTACGATTTATTTTTTATTTCGTCAAAATCGGTTCACCGAAAGCGAAGATATGCGACGATATAGATAAAAGTCAAAAGTAATGACTGAAAATAAATTGTACAGGCGAGGTCTTTGGGCCTAGAAGCTTGAAATTACGCACACATGTTACTTTCATGGGTACACGTCCACTAGAGAAAGATTTTTTTTTAAATCAATCCCGAAGGGGATGAAATATTTTTATGAAAAATAATTTCTTGGAAAACCTTTAATCACTGAATGGATTAATATAAAACTTGACAGAATTGCCTCTTATTTTATAATGGGTTAACTTTATTCCTATGATTTATCCCGAAACATAAAGTGGTTCCTGTAGGATGTTCAACTTTTTATACTGTTTTTGATTTTACTTTAGAAAACATTATTAATAATAAGAAATCAATTTTCTTATTAGATGAAAGATAGGCAGATCTATAATTTAGTTTTTATTTCATCAAAATCGGTTCAGTAAAAGTAAAGATATGCGACATAAAAACGATTGCTTAACAAATTGTTTACGGCGATAACAATTGAAGAATTCTTTCATCGTGTGTACTTTAATTTAATATGTGTGTTTTTGTACAATGTAAGAATCCATGAATAAGTACAGTATTTGGTGGAATAAATTTAAATATTGTAAGCAATTATAAGTAAAATTATGTAAGTATTTGTTTTATAAAAAAATATTTAAACTGAGCTAAAAATATTGTCAAGTTTCAGATTGTTTAAAAATAAAAAGTATTTAACTTGATTTTATATGAAGTGGGGTTGTAAGAGGGTGAATCAATATGGCGGATTCCTTATAAAAGGCGTGTCGGTAGTTCAGAATGGCAAATCGCCACAAGTCGTCAGCGGAGCAAGATGCTGTTCGATAAAGAGACAGTGGAAGGGAAGTTATAGTATATTGTTGGCGAATTTCTACTGGACAATAAGGCAATAACAAGTGGAATTTATTCTATATTGCTATATGGTATATTATATCCAGTCTAAAGGAGATATGGTACGTAAACGTGTATATTTTATTCCTTTTTTTATTTTAAATTTCACTTTTTTAAATATATTATCAACATTACTCCTTTCCCATATAGCATAAAATTTTTGTCATTTTAGAAAATGTGGCTAAATTAAATTATACAAAACTGTTTTATTTTTGCACGAAAAAAAAATATTTAAATTTCAAATAATACTGGTATTTTTTTTTAGTAAACTACCCTCTTTTATTTGACACATTAACATTCGACGTCCGTAAATATAAAAAAGGTATTTTAAATATGTCAACGTCCATTTTATGCACGAATTTTATATTGTTTGTTTCCAGGTCTGAGCATCATGGTAAACCGGAATGCTACCTCTTCATCCGAGGCGCTCGGAGGACAGCCAAACGCACTGCAGCTACGATAGCTTTAGCTATAGTAGGCATAAAAAACAATTGTGCGTGACCGCTGGCGTGATCGATATTTCATCCGGGAACAGGCATTTTGGACAATCTGGAAAGTGGGCTAAACAGGCAGAAGAGGTTTCGTTCAGGGAAACAAAACCATGTATAAAATTACACAGTACGTTTACAGAGTTGATCATGGTAGCGACTTGATTCAATAATTTCATTGGTTATTTTTATTTGCCCCAAATAGAACTTTTTTTAAGTTCTTTTTGTATATTGTTTAAATTAAGTGTCATTTTTGGCTATATTTTTGACAATAAAGTTATTTTCTTTCCTTTCTTTTGAATTTAAATGTAGTATGTTTAGCGGTGTATTTTCTTCTGTTCCTTACAATTTTTAAATGTACAAAGATATTACGGTGGCAAGATTCTGTTCGATTACTGTATTAGTGTTAATTGTTAATAGTAATTAAGACGATAAAAAGTTAAATATATGTATTAATATTGCACAACCTCAGTTTTTTTTAACACGTTCCATAATTTATATGAAGTAAAGATAATTTATGCATTTACGCACATGCCAAACTCTCGGGACGTAAGTGTCCACCAAGGCTTTTTTATCTTTTATTTTTTTCTTACTTAACACCAACCACTTTCTAACCACTGAATTTGTTTAAATGAAAGTACACAATTAGTCATAATATTTTATTATTAATAAAAGTAGTTGCTATGGGATAATGTGTAAAAAAATTATATTTTTATAATGTTTGGGAATAAGTTTTTTTTTTCTAAGCTGTTGTTATTTAACATATAAACAAATGGAAAATTAATTGGAACATTGTAGCTTCTTGGTTGTATGGTGCAACGATTTTGATACGAAATCTCGTCAAAATCAGTTCAGTAGTTGTTGATTGATAAATCTTTAATATTTATGATATTAGTAAGAAGGGTAGAATTAATATCAAGTTAAGTGACTGTAGTCCACTTGATTATGAAAGGTTAAAGAAGTTCCAATGTAAAAATACGCGGGCGAAGCCGCGGGTTACAGCTAGTCAATTAATATTAATTCTACCTATATATAATATAACCTATACGCAATTACCTATTTTTAAGAAAATATATCATAAAAGATAACTTTATTTAAAAAATTAGACATGGAGTAAGAGCAATGTCCGAGGAGCCAATTATTTATTTCTAAGCATTTAATCACACCTCTTCCTTATAGGAAAGTAGGAGGAGGAGTTATCAGCTCAATTTATCGATAGGGTCAGAAAGGGAAAGGCGTGAAAGCGGGCTGAAATGCGAACAAGCAATAGTCGTGTTGCATTAGGGCAGAGGACAACTTTCCTGCAGTATTTTGCAAATGGTGAATGTCTTTATGCTAATGCAAGAAACCTGATAAATGCTATCTTCCGCCTGTAAGGCGCTTCTAAATCTTAGTTGACGTCGTAAATGATTTTTAAGCCTAAATTTTAACAAATTTAGGTTCTAAACCTAAATTTGTTAAAGACCTACCTTTCCTTTTAGTACATTTAATATACATTTAATTTTTGTAATCTTTTTGGGCTTTCAGGGCCAAATCCTAAACTATGAGGAATGTGGAAATATGCTGAAGGGGGTCTCAAGCTCAATTTTGACAAAAATAAAAACTGCATCGTTGGATTTTTGAAAAATTTTACAGTGTCAGAAATCGTACCCGTTAATTTTGCAACAAAATAAATATACTGTATTATTTCAGCGATCGATGGTACAACTAATTAAAATAATACGTTATACGTGTGACCTCAAAAGCCACGAGTGCAGCTTTTAACAGTGAAGAGCAAAATATGTTAATAAAGATTTTACTTTAATATTTCGACGATAATAAAACGATATATATTTGGACGACGTTCGTCATAAGAGACTTCGTCATAAAAATACCTACATAAAAGATTCAACACAATTCAAAAAATAAGTTTATTTTCAATTTACTAGTAGCGAGACTTAGGGACGCACTCCCTATCGAGTAACGATCTTATTTCTTGAACGTAACATGAAACAATAGCAACCGTTGTTACCATGTAATCATGCCACAGGATTCATTATAATTACCCCTCCACTACCATACTTTGTTATAGTAGACTGATTTATACGATTGATCAATATATATTCATTATGGGAACGGATAGAGTAATTTGAAGTTTAAGACCTTCAAGGGCTTTTCGTAAGAACGATCATAAATATAAAGGTTGAATCCATTTCGCAACCTAAGTTGTATAAAATTATATAGATCCGTAATATACAGAAATGTTTTCTTTGTTTATAAATATGAAAAAATAAATTTTCTGGAATGAAAAAATATTAATGTATTTAGACTATTAATTGAAAATCCTGTATAATATTAAATTTATAAAGATTATACATGCTTATTGTGAATGTAATCGATTGTATAATATTAATTGCACCTTTTAAATCCTTTACAATTTTCAATGTTACACTTTTGCGTTTTTTTTCTAATTCCTTCGATCCATTTTAACGGATTGAAAAATAAAACCAGTCTGAATAAGAAACTAAGTTCCATAGTCACTATTCTTGTGTAAGGTTAAAACTGTGAAATATCACATTGCCCTATAAATATTATTGACACTTAAATAATAACAACCGAATGACTATGATAAATTCATGCATATCGTGTTAATGATATACGAGTAAAAGGAAGTATGAACTATTTTAAATATTAATCATTTCTCTATTTTATTTTTCGATGCCTTCAGGCTTTTAAAAGCATATATGTATATAATATATATTGCCTGGGGGTTTGACATAAAAACTTTATGTTTCCTGTTGCTTTACATTTTTATAAATAACACTCTGTTAAAATATCAAACAATTCAAAAGTTTTCCTGATATATAAGAGGGTTATCAACTCGACCGTATGATTTTTTTTATAACATTCTTGAATTATACATACGAAAATAAAATTAATCATAAACAACATTTAAATTCTACATGAATCTCTATCAAGGTTAATCATTGGATGCATTTATCGTTCAATTTAACCTCGACTTTTTAGCGTCTCTCAGGGATCGGGCCAGTCAACAAACTGGTTACCCTTGGCCGTAACTCAAGATATGCGAAAATACATTACAACTTCCAATATCGCTCACAAGCCCAAGTTAAATCAATCCGAAAAGGGAATATGTATGGAAATGTACCTAAATTTTAGCCAAGGTGAAATGAATGTGCAACTAAATTACGAAATCTACTTTTTATTATACCTTATCAAATTATCGGCTTGAAAAATGGAGAGTTTGGTTGTTTTATGAAGATATTTTTACGTTTAAGATCGAGAATCTTTTATTAGTAAATTATGTAAAGTATAAATATGTAAATAATCTATCGTCCTCGTTTTTACCCATAAATGTATAAAAAGGTTTTTTTATATTTGTTAAATTTATTAAGAGCATCTGACTCATTAAGTAGGCTGTCCTCGTAGTTTAAATTAAGAAAAATATAAATATTTGACAGGTAGCATACATAATATTTTTTTTTTCAACTAAACAATTTCCTTTTTGTATTTACTAAGTTACGTTAAGCGTAAGACAATACATATGCTCATTACTTATTTAATTACATCTTACTTATTAGTTAACAGCCTTTCTATATTAATAAAACTGAAGAGTTTATTTATTTGTATGAACGCGCTAATCTAAAAACTACTGGTTTGATTTGCAAAAAATTTTATATGTTAGATAGACCAATAAACGGGAAAAGCTATAGGGTATATAATGTTATGCCTCTAGACCGAAACCGCGCGAAACAACTAGTTTAATATAATTCATTGTACAACTTGTAAAAGAGATCAAAGATCAAAAAGTAATACATATGTATTATTAGATTGTTGACTGAATCGTTTGTTAAACGGATATCATACCTATCGATGGAATATTTGCGCATTTTAATTGCGCAAACAGACCGTGTAATGCACGATCTCAAGTTTGCAAAAAAACTATGTATCAGCTACAACACTTAAATAACACTGACAGGAAACTTTATTCCAAGTTTGGATATAAATACAAATAATTCGTTGATTTATTTGTGCCCACGGTTTCTGTATATTCTCCGTTGCCGTGGGATTTCCGGGATAAAAAATGTCCCATTTCCTTTGTAGTAATAGTTCAAAATTTCATCTAAATTGGAAGTGAATGTATTCGTGAACGTGAAGAAGAAACAGACATACAAAGACACACTTGCTTTCGTATTTATAATCTTAGTTAGGATAATTAACATATATTTATACATAGACTTTAAAATTCCTAATATGACATAATTTAAGACCTTCCAGTAATTTTTCTACTCAGTTACTACATAAGTTAACTTATTGAACACCGATCAACAAATTAAGAAAAATTATGACAACGAAGTTGATAAATTGTCGATACACTTATTTTACGTATTTTATATTAAATAATATGTATTACGTATAAATCGCATTTGTTTTGTTCCGCTATAATGCATCGGAATTAGTATTTTGTAACGAGAGCAAGTGATTATAGATCTGACCCTGTAAATAAATATATTTCATGTACAATGCTATTAGCTATTACGATAGTTATGCAGACTTATGAAAACAATAGGGCTGTCGACTCATACTTATTCAAAATTTGAACATTATTGCTGGCTTTATATATACACAAGGATAATCCAATATCAATGCAATTGCTGTAAAGTAATTAAATCCTTGAAAATAAAATTATAATCACTCGATTAAAAATATTTCATTTCACAATAAAATGTTAGTATTTCTAGTTACAGAAATAAGCTCGTATATTAAAACCCAAAGCTTTTTAGTTTTTACAACTTATAAAAAGTATTTTATACTTGAATTGACTTCTTATTTAAATTATTTAAATAAGCTATAAAGATTCTTTGTTTTATTTATAGTCATTTTTATATGTCAGTTATTGCCGCATAATTCTACCATCCGGTCCTAAGCGAAGTTATAAAGTTACAGAAAGACCTATCTATAAAAATGCACTAGTGTAAAATTCCTGCCTATAACTCGTATTACATGTTTGTAAATACACACGATAAAAATAAACAAAGGAATGACGCAGCCCTGAAGCCACGTGCGCCGGCAGCCAAGGTCAGCCACTCGACCAATGACCAATGCCCACTTTGTATACTGTATATGTGTATATGTATGTTTATATTACATCTCTCCATACAGCCTACGAGATTTTTAAACTCATTATTTTCATATTAGTATCGTAGTATGTGTTTTTTGCTGCGTGTTTACATTTGAACAATTGTGATGTTTAAAAAAGTGCTACCAGAACATTAAACAATTATGAAATAAGACCGTAACTTAAGGTTTAATTATAACGTTATTAAATATTACCATAAAAAATGGAGCAAAAAGAACAAAGAAGTAAACAGAGGTGAATAATAGGTGATTACAATTATTTTAACTTAATGACTTCGCACGTCTTGAAGACAAGCAAATTATCCCTTAGTTTTGGGTATAAATGTTTATGTGTTTATTTAGGTAATATAAAATGAATCAATTTAAAATATAACGATTTGTAATAAAACATATAAAGCTTGATCATGATCTGAATCCACGACTATATACACTTTTGATTATTTGTAAGAATGAAAAATCTATCGGAAAAACTAGATAAATTAAACAGTATAAATATAAACTATTTAAAACATTAAGTAAACAAAGGCAAAAAAATCCAAACAATAAGTATTTCTGCACACTTAATACAGCTTCACATTTCACACATAGAGTACATTGTTTGCAAACGTTATCGTTAAACTAAAAGTAGAACAATGACATTGTCTACCCAATTCATAAACGATAAGTATTTTACCAAACATTTATTTCAAAAAATTAAGTTGAAAATTGTCAAAAAAATATTTATTCTTTTGATTTATAATTTAATATAGAGTCACTGAACCGAAACCATTATATTATGTCCGATTATGATCATCGATGTTTTCAGTCTTCATTATATAGACCGCCGTAAAACAACAACTTACCCTATATAATTGACGCGCGCTCACCACCACGTCGCGAAAAGCACTGTGCACAAAACTCACGCGCATTACTTCTTCAATGTATCGCTTCGTATAATTCACACTCGCCCTCAATTAACATACACAGCCGATAGTGAACCTATTCCAACATATTGTTGTTAATGTATCTGTTAAGGGCGAGTTACGCAGAACAACGGTAGGTTTGGATACATTTCCTTTGTACTAACGTATCAGTATATCGTCATGACTCATGACACATGGTTATATTGTGAAGAATTTTTTATTTTTTTCAGAATTAAGCCGTACATAATGAACACAGAAAAATGTATGCTCCTGCTTTTTTGACTAAACTTAATGGCTAAATAAGATTTTCTTTGTATTACTAATTGTATTATTGAAGACTTGCTGAGCTCCGCGGTTTTACCCGCGTAGGAATCCCGTTCCCGTAGGATTTTCTAAATGAAAATTTTCCTTCGTCATTCCTGGTGTTTTAAAGAATCTCTATAGATAATTTATCCAAATTGATCCTGTAGTTTCAGAGCCTATTCAATACAAACAAACAAACCGCTTTATCTACACTACTATTTTAAAGAGGAAGACTTTGTTTGTAATGAATAGGCTAAAAAACTACTGGACCTATTTTAAAATTTCCTTCACCATTTGAAAGCTATATTATCCACGAATAACATAGGCTATATAACATTATGCTATGTACTCGAGAGTTTGATCATCAGAAGCAATGAAATAAAACTAAAATTTAACGACTAAATCAATAAAACATTATTGTCGTATCCATGAACTTTTCGGAAATACTCGTAATATTTAAATAAATACATGTACATATTATTTAGGTTTGCTTCCCTATTAAATATTTTTTTAAATTTTTATTGTTTCTGGTAATTAGTCACCGGTATTAGCCATGTAAATGTAGCATTTGGAATTTAGCCCTACTACGGATAAGGCCCTCACTATGTCCGCATTAGAGTCTCAAAAGGTCCTTCTAAAATTATGTTAATAAATAATTAATAGTATTGGTTAAGTACAGCGGCCTCGGCTACGTCTAGCCTTGTTGAATTTTGCTTGAATATTAAGATTAGAATAGCGAAACCATTAATATAAAAAATACCTTAGCATCAAAAACGCTCCAAGGGTTTTTTTCTTTAATCATAAAATACAAATGCAGTCTGAACAAAATGCAACTTTTTTGTTTAGACTTCATTTGTGATTTGTTAAATTATAGTTGAAATTAAATTTAATTGCCCTGTTCTTTCGTCTGGATTGATTCAAAATGACAAAATATACTGAAAATATTGATATTTTTGAAACTACGCTCGAAACGAAGTGGCTTTTTGAAAAATAAAATGGTATAAAACTGAAAAACAATTTATTACAAGTAAATGGATGTTGTTTTAAACTTTTTCATTAAGCTTATATTATTAGTTTTTTGAAAAGTTCATCGCAACGTGACAAAAATAAAAATTATAAATTTAGAGCTATCGAGTGTTGCAACAAAAACATGCTTTCGACATAATTATATTGAAACAATTACCAAATTTTAACGAGAGACTTTTCCACTGCTCCACACCTCTCATTGCCGTCCTCTGTCGGTTGTTTTTAATATGGACGTTCATATTTTAAACGAATAATGAATCCGTTAAATTTGTTGTTTAACTATGAACAAAATAAAAAAAAATGTTTTTTAAATATTTAAAAAATAAACATTATTATTTATATTAACTATTATTGTCTGAGTACACAGAACATTTTATTTTTACACAAATATATAATACATTTAATGGGAATTGGGAATGGCATTGATTAAATAAACAAAAAGGATGTTCATAAGGTTTGTGATATGTTTAAAAAAATATTCTTTAGATTTAGAACAAGCAAAAATAAGCCCATAGTTCTAAATTCAAGATAAATACCAGATCATTCCGAAATGGAATTTCGAAAAAGTTGGTTTGTTTATTAAAAGCGCTCTTAATTGAAAATTAAATGTAACCGGTTAAGCGAATCTCATATAATTACTCCGTTCCTGCGACAACCGAACTGAGGTTCATGAACTCCGAAGGGTCCTATGGAATGTCACTTCGATAAATCTTTAGTACCATCTTAGTTACATTTCACCTATCACTACCGCGTTTCTCAAATAAATTACCTTCTAATTCGTGATCAAACAATAAGGGTCAATATTTACTATAGGTACAAGAATATGTTTAACAATAAATATAAGAGAAATCAAAATGTAGGTTATAAGTATAGTGCGAAAATCAGAAACAAAATTTATCTGTCTGTAAAGCATAACAATAACGTGAGAGAGTCATTAAAACGCTTGATAAATAACTCATTTTAATGCCAACATTTCACAAATGATTGTGTAAACTCCAAAAATTATTAATAATGTCATTTTTCATATAGTATTTTCATTTATACAAATATCATAGCAATTTTAAAATGCTATATTGTCCTTGCATCATAATGGGGCAATTTAAAATAACATAAGCTTAAGATTTATTTTTAAGTGACGGGTGAACGTATAAATTAAAGTCATTTAGGTAAAACAAGTTCAAACGAGAAGGCTTGTTAGGCAGCAATTATTATTAACAAATTTTCCGCAAATGTGTTAAGGACTTTGTAATGGCATTGTACCTAAAAATTTAATATTGAATCTTTAACGTCTCAGAAGCTGTATGATATTGAAAATGATAGGAAGGCATTTTCCCAGATTATAAGAACTCAGAAGAAGATAATAGAATTGAGTTCCCATTTTATTTCGAATCAAATTACTATTATGATATACATGAAGGATTTCATGGCAATATCAAAAGGATAAACAACAGAAACGTGCAGAACAAAACACTGAATCGAATAGGCAATAATAAGAAGAAATACCTTCTATAATATTTAACTATATTAAAACATTTTTAGGAAGGAGGTCATAACTGTATACTTCGGATCTTTTAAATGACAAAAATAATAATTAAAATCAATTGTTAGATGCATTGTTTAAAATTTTTCACGCCACCTAAAAGTAACAAAAAATAACATGGTCGGATTATAATTTCGTTGTCCCAAAAACTCAAAATACCGATTTTTAACCGACTTCAAAGAAAAGAGGAGGTTCTCAATTTGACTGTATTTTAAATTTTTAATGTATATAATATATCTATACCGATTTGGAAAAATTCTTTTTGCATTCGAAAGACTAGATTGTCACTGTGGTTGTATAGCATTTTTGGACGAAGCTTGATAATGTGGGAGATATTTCAGGGAACTCCTCGAAAAACAACAGAATAAGTTCTGTGCTTAAGTTTGAATTATGTTAATTTACCTCCATTAAACTCTCAGATTATACTGTTAAAATAACTTTATTCTTATTTTATTTGCAAAACTTTGTTAAATTGAAAATAACTAAAGACACTTTGAATAAGAAAAATAAAATAAAAATTATCTTCTACTTTACTTATAATATAAGGATGTCAGTTCTATACTTATTTTGGCAAATGTTATTATTGATCCTGAGAAATTTTTTACATATAACAATAAATAAACAATGTTATAGGCCTTTTTTTAAACTAAGGGAAGAGGCTTTATACATTCTAAAAAAATAACAAAAGAGATTGTTTATAACTAACTACTGAAGTTACCATACAAACCATAACATTAACATTGGAAAAATACCCTTTTTATGACCAATTCAAACATGACATTTGATAAAATTATTGTTCTTGTGTTTTTATGAAGAAATTGGTTTTAACAATTTTATAATAATAGAGGAAAAAAGATTGTAGGCTTCTTGCGGACAGTAACATTTGAACTTGACCTTCAATTAACAGCGCCACCATTGCAGCGGACAGAGTGCGAACTTCTATATTATAATGTTTCTGAGTATTATATTAGTTCTGGTATTCAAAGACAGGTGGCGTTACAAAATACTAAAATTATAAAGCATTTTATTGTTTATATTATTATTAGATTAGATTCCTATTTTAATTATTAAATAAAAATTATAATAAAAAAATGCGTTTGTTTTTTTTTGCGTGATAAAAAATTCATTGCTTTTTCATTTGTACTCCATATTGGTTCTGCTACCTATCAATAGAGGCCACTTCTATCGAAGAGATTTTTCATATATTTACATGACGTAATACTATCCAACACATTTTCTTTATAAATAAAAATCGCCGCACTGCATTTAATTTCGTAACCGTACTCGTATAAATTGATTTTTGAATTGAATTTTGGAACTTACTTATATTTTGTTAACACTTCATTACCCTATATTATCAAAAGTATTTATTGTAGATAATGATAATAATTTATTTTCGTAACATTTTTATTTAACAAACTAACATACGTAAAGCTCTTATTATTATCGAAATTAATTATAATCGAAATACTTTTTATCGTTTTTATACTAGGGAGCCTTTAAACTTCAGTATTTATTTCTGTCGAATTTCATAATAAATAATTATTTTAGTATAGAAATATTGGTAGTTAATAAAATCCCGAAATTTACGAAACCTAACAAGTGCAAATAAATCAGTGATCTAGGACAAGTCAGCGTTGACATAGTATTTAGAATATAGATAGTCAACCTTTATTCCTGAAGAATTCGATAATGAAATATATGTGTACTTACATTTTATGGAGCTGAAACTCAGTGGCTTTGATTGCATGCAAATTAATATCTCGCTTATTTCATGACGCGAACATTGCAAAAGCTTATAAATTATAATGTAATCCATAACAACAGAGACGATGTCAGTTTCGAACAAGTAACGGGGCCGTGTGCGCGTCGCCTGCAGTTCTGTTGTTGATACCCACGAGGTCACACGTTTCGAACGTTATCATAATACAACTCAACGAAATATGAAATAAAGTGAACGAAAGTAGGCTAAATTGTATCGTACTTCCTCCTGTGACATTTTTTGCGATTTGTTTTGTCTCTTATCGTTTAAAAACCGCCAGAATGCCCGCTGAATCGGAAGCTCTCACAAAAGTTGTTTTGCACGATGTCACGCCAGAAGGTAAGCTTTGGATATTTATTTTAAAAACGTGTATTGCGGAAAAAACAGAAATAAAATCTTATTCAATTTGTATTGTGCATATTTGTAAAAGATTTTAAATTTGTTTTTACGCATTAAAGCTCGTTTTTTTATTACTAACGACATTAAAAAGTTTAAAACAAACCAGTTTTTGGCATGGTACCGACCATTTGGAATGTAAATATATTACGAATTCCCGATTTTTACTAATGGCTTTATTTGAATTTATTTAAAATGAAATTAGCGAAATATGTGTATTTAAATTTAGAACGATTACATATTTTTAAAAAAAAGAACAACAGATTTTTGCTTATAATAGTTATGAAATCAAGCAAGTCCAGAAAATATTTCTAGAAAAAGTATCCTAATAATCCTAATATACAAGGTAGGTAACGAAACCTTTATTCCGTGAAATAGGTAGCTTCCATTATTGTCGGGAACTCGATAATGATACAGCTTGTTCTTATAAAATATTTATTTTACTTTTTAAAAAAGGTACCAGAACAAACAATCTTTGAAAAAAACGTGCTTTTACAATCTTCACAGTTAAT
>LQNK01000339.1:41331-62433 GCA_001586405.1 Phoebis sennae | reverse complement strand
CAAGGATAAATATAAATAATAGAAAGAATAGAAGAATAGAAAATATTTTTATTCATGTAAATTTTTTACAAAGTACTTAGGAATTGTCATTTTTTAAGTTACCACCGGTTCGGAAAGTCGCTTCTATCTAGAAGATACCCGATAGTTACTCTTTTAAAATATGTGGTTTATTTTACAAATATAAATAGGTATATACTATACAATCATTGGCCGCCTAACAACTGTCCTGTTTTTGAATTAGCTGATACATGCCATGAATCTTTATCCTCCGTATATTCTTCAATAGTATAATGCGCCTTTTTAATTAAGGTTGATTTTATAAAAGATTTAAGTTTAATAACAAGCCTTATAACACTTTAAATAGATATAAGTTCAGTGTGATAATAATATAGTCGATACGATCTTATTCTTGACATTTTTATAATTTCTTCATTTACATTTCAATGGTATTGTGTAGCCTGTCTGTCCAGGTATGAGCCTTGACATAAAAATGTATATGGTAAGTATACTTTCTTAGTTGTACAAAATTACGTATTTAAAGTAATTATAGTGTATCTTGGGACCTACAATTTTATATCGTAAGGGAAGTCAAATTATTTAAGAAAATTAATTCCATAACGCTTGAAGACGTTGACTTTGGTCATTTTGCTAATCCTATTACCTACTAATTTTATAACCGTGACTGTTTAAATATTTGGATATTTAGATGTTTGTGTACCAATCTGCAATTGCTGAATAGATTTTAATAAAATTTCGTATACAGATAGAATATTAGCTGAATTAATGTCTCAATTTTACTATATGGATATCAGAATTAATTCGTATTTTTTTAAACCTCATAGAAGTTGTGTAAATTAAGCTAATTTTGAAAAATCACAATAAAATGTATTTCAATTAAAAAAAAAATTGCTTACTAATATTTCTCGGAAATATAATAACCGGTTTGGTCTCCATGCATATGATTTTAATTACTCCAATTATGCCATTTCCACGCTGCGTGGGAAGCGTAGAACCGCTGGGTTATCTGTGTACATTTCTCTCATTCAACAAAGTATGTAGTACGTAGTAAGTGTGTAGGCCTGTATTCCCATTCCTCTCCTATCCTATTCTAACTCCTGTCCAAACTTCCTATCATAAATTCTCTCCTTATTCTCTTCCCTTCCTCTAAGTTGGCAAGGCATCCGCGACACATCGTCGTAGATGTTCATGGACTGCGGTCAGTCACTTACCATCCGATGAACCGCATGCTCCGCTTGCCTGCTATAGCATAAAAAAAAGCGTCACCGGGTCAACCTGAACTGACTCAGCATAAGCTGAGGTTGGTCCCATGTGCCACCAATTTCAGTTTTTTTTTTATATGTTTGTAATTATATATTACTTATGATTGTGTTGCCTAGCAGAAAACTAAAGAGCTACAGAGACGAAGCAGGTTTTTTTTAAATCCGTCGAAATTATAAAAACTTACAGTATTATAGTATCAGTGTACTTAGTATCTAAGGCCGTTAACTTACTACAGTACGTGCGCTCCGTGTTAATTTGACCATGTAAAGACCGTGACTCGCGATGTTTGACGGTCCGATAATTATCAGCTTTTTATGAATACAATGCAATGGTGTCTCTCAGACAAATAGTGAATGCTAATTGTAAATATTGTTTTTACGAATTTTTGTATTATATAATATTCAGTGTAAGTAAAGCCCCCTGGTCAACCGAACCGAACGCCTGAGACAGTGATTACCAACCAGTGGCTCGTATAAAACCTAGGCTTGAACTACGGTTCAAGCGTTCAAGAAAACTTTTTTATTAGTACGCTAATAAAAAAGTTTTCTTTCACTTTTAAATACCTAAATTGTGGTCCCTGCTAACAATAATATAAAAGTGGTCCTTGGCTAACAAAAGGTTGGGAACCCATGACCTATGATAACATCTAAACTGACTCTTAATAACTGAAGGATGTATAGGGTCTTATGATTTATGCAACGAGCAAGTAAGACAATAGTTAATTAGAGTAGTAGAGTCAATGGTTCTCGAGAAAAGGTGAAAAAAAGACATGAGCCTCCATAATTCAAACCGAATAAAATCAACCTTTGGTTTATGATCTCTGCAACCATATTGATGAAACTTGTTAAAACACGACCTTATTTATTCAGTTGTTTCCATTTAAATTCCTTTTAGTTTCAGATAATGTAAGTTAAATATAGACTGTTTAATTTTAATATTTGTGCAGACTGTTATATAATATTCCATCAATAAATAAAATTAATAATTTAATTGAATGAAATCGACTACGCGCTCTTAATTCTTTGTTTTTATGTCAAAGCAGGCAAGCGGGGCATGCGGTTCACCTAATGTTAAGTGACCAACCGCAGCCCATGAACATCTACAATACGAAAGCGTCGAAAATGCCTTGCCGGCTTGAAAGAGAGGATTAATGATGGGAAGTTGGGAGATGGTACAATAGGACGGGAGAGGAATGAGATGGGAATACAGACGTGAATAAATTCTTGTGTGTTCATAATATTCTTGAGGACATCCTATTGCGTCCTTCAGACCACTCTTTAATTTGACAGTTTAAGCTTGTTGATGTTTTTGTACATTAATTGAATATAAGTAATATAGTACTATATACTCTTATAGGTTAAAAAGAAATTCCACGAGAATACACTGTCCTGCTTATTCCTGTGTTTTGCTTTTTAAGAGCCTTTACCTGTATGTGTGTTATATGCAATGAAAACGTAGGAGAAAATGAATAGAACTCTGACATCGTTTACAACTATTTAAATAGTATTTTTAACCGATTTTCAAAAAAAGGAGGAGGTTATCAATTCGACCGTATTGTTTTATGTATGTTACCGCATATTTCCGGCGTTTATGGACCGATTTGGTTTAAGTCTGATCATCCATGTGAAAGATATTCCAGGGAACTCCTCGAAAATCAACGGAATAAGCTCTGCGGTTGAGGTTTAATGATGTATATATCAACTGTTTTTGAATTGAAACTATTTTATTTAACT
The DNA here is from genome assembly GCA_001586405.1 of Phoebis sennae. Lineage (NCBI taxonomy): Eukaryota > Metazoa > Arthropoda > Insecta > Lepidoptera > Pieridae > Phoebis > Phoebis sennae. The sequence goes on along the minus strand of LQNK01000339.1, from coordinate 59,419 downwards.
ATTTTTGTGCTATATATTTTACCAATTTTACCTCAGGTGTAAACAATAGCTTAAATAAAAATGTATACAATCAACATTCGTATCTCATTCGACCACATTGGCGATAACCAATTTGCTACAATTCTACAATCAATAGTCTTCATAGCTAGTACTCCCATAAAATACAAAGTACATAACATAGTTGTATGTACGACGTACGTGGCAAATTGGCATTACAGCGGTCTTTATCAGGCCTTATCGAGTTTTTATTGGATTGAGATAGCATTATTTGTTTATACACCTGTTATTCTTAGATTACATGAGTTTTGGACTGTCTTAGGCTTAGGGAAGTGAAAATTAAATTGTCAATTCGAAGTAGATGCTTCTTACACTCTTTTTTTAAGGCGTAGGCGAATTAAAGATATCGATTCAATGTACATCTACCTATGATAAAGAGTAAACATTTGTTTGTTTGGTTGTAATTAATAGTTTTACATACCTACTAGCTGAGCTCTGCGGTTTCACCCGCGTATGTATCCGCGTAGGATTTTCGGGATAAAATCTATCAAATGTCATTCCTGAGGTTTTAAGAAATCTCTGTACAAAATTTCTTGCAAATCGGTCCTGTAGTTTCAGAACCTATTCAATACAAACAAACAAATCTTTTCTCTTTATTATATTAGTATAGAAGTATAGATATAGTTACAGGGTGGTTTTCGTAAATTTGAAGGAGGAAAAATAAAAAATACTGAAAGATGTTTCGAGATACGTCTTGCGCAGGATATAAGTAATATGTATTCATAAACATGATAGAGTACGTAATAAAATAATCGTTAGTGTTATTAATTACTAGTCAAAATTACTTTTTATTGCTATGATTAAAAGTTTTAGTATGTATTACAGTTAGCACATGTTATGCCAATATTTAAAATAGATTTTAATAGGTGTAATGCATGGACCGATGTATATATAATAATGCTATTTTTCTCTGTGTCTATATACTAATATATTTATGGACATTACTGAGGTATTTAATGAGTTCTGACAATAATAAAGCACACCCCTCAGCGCTAGAGAGTCGATAAATTAATCGAAGTAGTAGAGTAGAAAATGTGATATTAGGCAACTGCAATAGTGAGTAGAGTAGAATGTAATATTGGGGAGCGACAACCTTACTCAGTGCGAGGCTCCGGGCGGGAGGGTTTTACGAGGCCCCGGGCGGGAGGGTTTTACGAGGCATTGGACGGCAAGTCTTTGCGAGGCCCCGGACGGCGTTGGGCTATCTTATCAAAACGAGAAATGCTTATTCGTCACCCCCTAAAGCCGCCACGGCTATTGCGTAACGATGACTAAATTAACTATTATATTCGTCACTTCCCTATAAACAACTTCTATCCCGTCAATATCAATATCGGCTAAGAGGAGATTTCGATCTGAAGACACCTTGTACGCAGGAGGACCTCTACCGTGCATTACCCTTAATATAAGAGGGCCCCATGAAAATAAATTTACACTATACTTTTCATACCTCAACACACAAGTTTACAATTATTTTATTTTGTTTATTTTGTTTTACAATAATGTAATTCATTCATTAAAAATTTCAAAGACCTACATACCCTCATCAGAAGTGTTCAACAATATAAGAAGACATCCGAATAAAGCATAAAAATACAATTAGAAGATAAATAATAACTGTTCTTTGTTATAAGTACAACAATTAGCAAAATTTTGCATGAACCTCATTCCTGAGACAGTTAAATAAAGAAGACTATTGTTTCTTTTAGAACAGTACTTTATCAAATTGTATTTTTCGAGTTTCAAAGACAAGCCACGGCCAGTGACCTTCCCGAGTAAGTGCAAATGGTATAGTTTGTAGTTTATATTTGAACTAGGCTGATAATTTGCCCTGATTGCTGATATAACTGAATTGTTCGTAGAAACGTATACTAGTATCATCATTCTTGGTAATAGATACATATGTATTGGTTATAAAACCTAAGGAGTTGTCGAGAAAACATTAAAATAAAATTTAACAATATGGATAAAATAGGTTAGTAATATATTTAGTGTCCCAAAACTTAAAAATAATAAAAAAAAATGTAATGCCACTTGAAGGGAAAGTACTCTATATACTGTAAATAAAACAATGGACTCAACAAAAACATTGCTTTATTCCCGAAAAGAAAAGAAACACCCGAGAAACAACTCTTTAAAAACAAATTTACAACTTGACTAAAATCTTTTAAAATAAAATTACAGACCAATAAATTATGAGAATGAAATCTCTAAGAAAATTGATAAATTAAATGAAAGGAATAGCATGAAATCACCATGTTTAACTACTTTATATACGCAGTTATTTCGCATCAAGTTATGAGAGTATAGAGTGCACATGCGCTTGCGCATACACTTGTGCACTATTATAACTCTTGCACAGTTAGGCTAGTCTCTGTTGAGAGTTACCGGCGTAGCCGAAATTCGGTCAGGAGGAAACGTTTGTTTCGCATCTAAAATCGGAAATCTTTGAATGCAGTTTTCTTTCCCATGAAAAATAAAGATACGTTTCCTGTGACTTATTATTTATTTCACTCTTTAATCTATACTAATATTATAAAGCTGAAGAGTTTGTTTGTTTGAACGCGGTAATCTAAGGAACTACTGGTCCGGTTCGAGAAATTTTTTCACTGTTAGATAGCCCATTTATCGAGGCTATAGACTATATATCATCCCGATATTCCCACGGGAGTGAAGCCCTGGGACGCAGCTAGTGTACTATACAATTACATAATTAAGAGCTAGAATGTTGGTTCACACAGTACAGTACATTGGGCGGCCTTATCACTTAGTAGTGATCTCTACCAGGTAACCGGGCAGAAAGTAATTAGCAAAGTAGGAAAAGCAGGTTACAGGATTATTCCTACTACTGTTATTTATTCAGTCATTACAAAATTTCCTTCAGATAAACACAAAAAGGCCCAATAGCGCAATTATGATGAGATCGAACAATTCGATCGCATGCAGATAAACAACTTTCATGGAACGATATGTGAGAGAGCGTATATCATGAAAAATGTATTCATAAATACGTTACATATACACATATATATACGTTAAATAAAATATTTATAATTCTGTGAAGTTTTAGCATTCTACAGATATGTATGTTTATTCATTTCTACATTATTAATACAACTCAATTAATGATCTTTTTAGGTATTACCTAAATGATAAAAGCGGGACCTTATTACTTCGCTGTCTGTCTATCTCACTAGGCTGTATCTCATAAACCGTGATAGCTAGAAAGCTGAAATTTTCACTTATTATTACTATTTCCGTGGGTATAACAAATCTGATCTCGATTTCTTGGTGGGCTTCATAACCAAGAAAAACTGAAAATTCAGTTCATTCAAATGCATGATTATGTGCCGTAAGTACTAAACGGTGTTTGATGAAATTTCAATTAAATATACTGATTACGTGAGCACGATTTAACTGAATGAATCAAGCGTATCCGTGGGCAAAACCTAGCTATAATAAAAAAATGATTAAGTGAGATTTTATTACTGCTATTACGATTAGATTAATCTACATTAATTTGTCTCACAAAATGAGAGTCCAAACGTAAATTCCGAGTTCCGGTTTCCAACAGGGCCGGGCCCAGTGGCATTGAGATCCTCTTAACTTCCTCGTTCTTGACTTACTTCATCTCGTGCATTATATTATCACCTAGACTTTTTATTTTTCTTTGCATAATAACATAAAATAGGCAATATTTTACAATTCCCTTTGAATCTGACTAATATTATAAAGAGAAAAACTTTGTTTCTTTGTTTGGTTGTAGTGAATAGGCTCGAAAAACTAGTGGACCGATTTTAAAAATTCTTTCACCACTCGAAAGCTTTATCCACGAGTAACATATGCTATATTTTATAGGCTACAGGTATAGCCTGTAGTATGTAGGTACATATAACATTATGCTACGGAAGCAGAGGCGCGGCTCAGCAGTTCTGGAAAGCGGATTTCAATATGCACAACACCGAAATATGTTGGCAAAGCCTAATTTGTATTATTGATACGTAATTAATTTTCTTTTTAATAATAACATTATTTTTCACTAAAATTTTAACTGTACTAAGATTTCAATTATTTTAGAAAATTTTAGAGCATAGTCAGAAAGGCAGTAACTTTTCATACGTTTTCTTTGTCGGTAATAAAACGTGACAATTTGTTAAGTATACTACCTATCTTTGTGATATGCCTATAGCTATGTAGTGAAAGTAATTGCGTATCGGTATTTTGGTAATGACACTGTTTTATTTTTTCAGAATTTATATACTAGGGATGGTGTACAAAGTTAATTATGACTGACACCCCTTAAATTTTTATCGCCATTTTAGTTACCTTTGCAGGAATACACATACATATATAAATGTATAACAAATATACAAAAGCATAGACAAAATAATTTCGGGTGGAGGAAAGGATCAGAAGTTATCAATAGCGATTATTTATTTAGACATATATATCACAAGGATTACGATAAGGCACATTTCCTTGTCTTTTAAAATGTATTATTAAGAAATGTCCATGCGACATTAAGTCTTTGTAGATAAGTGGCTAAATATGAATTACTTACTGACTTGACGTTAACTTTTTGATATGCTGTATAAAACCATTTTAATATCAATTTACTTAAAATATAAAATTTAAACTCACCGTTTTGGTATAAATTCCAATTCATTCAAATAATCACAATTTACACCAACAAAATTATAGAAAGCACTCAAATTTCACTCTTGAAAAATAAAACACATATGAGTTATTCACAAAACAATCTAAATCGAAGAATATTATTTTGGCGCCGAAACTTTTTTTAATCGAAGGTCACACGTCTACCACAGTCACTAGCGAACCACAGACTAAATAAATAACATTTTTCATTCACGCGCGCTGTCGCCTTCTCGAGATACAATGAGAAATTTCAAATTACACAGAACTGTAAATGATATTGCATCACCGTATGATTAGAGACATGGCAGATTAAACAAACACATGCCTTGCGTGCTTGTGGACAAATAACAACTATTAGCGATTTCACACGTGAATACGATATTTTTAGAACAACTATACCACTTAATGCACAAAATTAGCAACTCACAAACAATAGATCTGTTCTACTTCTGGAAAAGTGGTAAATTAAAAGGGCGCACTGCTAGTTCAAAAAGGTGTGAAAACTTTAAATTTTAGAAAAATCTATTTATCTGATCCCTTAAAATAACGTTTTACGATTTATTTTTTTCAAGAAATTGAACAATGTATTAGAAGAAAATTCCAATTAGAATTTAAGGAATATCAGCTAGCACTTTACACAATCGTCTTGTTTTCCAAATAATCAGTCTTCCCAATGTTTACAATTCATAATGCCTTGTTACGCAGGTATTCATAAGCAAACTGATATAAACTACATAAAAGAAAGATTATAAAGCACTTAGAATGATAAGTTTAACATTCAATTAACAAAACCACTGAATGTTTTTGATAATGAACAAATGAATAAACAATAGGTGTCTTATCAAATTAACTTCCATCGAAATTTATTGACTGTTTCGTATGGTGTGTGGAGGCACCGAAGCCTTATATTCAAATTCTGTCTTATCCATTCCTATTCCTCTCTTTTTTTCCTTATCAATCCTTCCCTCCTCCTGCTCTTGCTTAGAGCTGGCAATGCAACGCTCTATTGTTGCTGGTGTTCATGGGCTGCGTCACGTAACACCAGGTGAGCTGTATGCTTTTTTGCCCGCTATGATGTACAAAAAATAGTCGATATAAATCGATCTTTAAATAATACCATTGACATCTTCCCATATAACAAAAGATTGCCGTTTATAAGGGATATAAAGAAATTGATCTTATAATTTATAAGTATTAATAAGTAAAGATTTATAAAACTAAGTTAGTTATTATTAAGTTTTCGATGTTATATTTTTATTTTTATTTTGTTTATGTTAATTTCAGAATGTTCCTTTTTTTTCATATTTTGTTGCTTCTTCATGAGTGCTGTGCACACTTTAAACGGTTTTATTATCCAGATATTGTTCTAATAATGTTAAATATGTACATATTGATGATAAGTCAATAGTGTGTCTATTTAATAAATAAATAAGTAAATTAGCCTGAAAAAGTTTGTCAAGCATGGGCAAACCAAAAAATCACATACATAGAACAAACGGCGGCTGAGATGACCGAGGTCAATATAGTATTTTTCTATATTTATCTTATTGATGAAAGGTAAATGTAATTTTATTATGTTTGGAACTTTATTTTTTTTAATAAATAAAGAAATACACAATCACGCAAGCATGACTGAACGGTTTGCGTTGAAATTTAATTGAAATTTGCCCAAAAGTTAGCACAGATTCTTTCTTTCTTCGTGACGTAATAAAAAAGAAAATAAAACCACCGATATTCGTGTCCGTCACTTCCAATAAGGAAAGTACTAAGATAGCATTTCAGATAATGTTGCAAACACGATTCTTCCAGGAAGTCGCGTGCGTCAACTGAAATTCCTAATCCGTCGACTGTCACTTACAATAGAATACATAACAAAAGATACTAATTATGCAATTAGTAATACCCACTTAATATCCGCTGGTTACATTTTTTATGTACGGTAATTTTGTATTTGTATACTTTAGTTTATTACAGAGTACGTACTACGTAACTTGTAGTGATTTTAATATTGTATAATATAGTTCATATGCTGATGTATTTAAAGTGTTGATAATTATTACAAAGAGTTTTTTCATCTTGTTTAAATCGCAAGCAATTGATTAATCTACGGACAATATAATGTCGTTTAAAATATATTATTTGAAATATGATCCTTGTTCCAAATGTTTTGTCTAGAATCGAAAAAAACTGTAACAAAACTTTGATTTTTAAACACTTCGATTTTTTTAGAGTACAGAACACCTTTTGTAATAACAAGGCAGTTTTAAAGGCAATTTTAAAGTATCTAAAGATCAGGTACTTAAAAACTTTAAAATTATAAACTCGGGTTGCAATACTTTAATTTATAAAAAATAGGTAAAAGTAAGTAAAATAAACGTATCTAATTCATTCAAAATATTATTATTACAAACAAAAGCGGATACTTTGAACATCTTAAAGCATATGTGGTTAAGTTTATTACAAATTACAATAGATTTTAAGATATTTTGATATCAAGTAAAACTGAACAATAAAGTGCCTGATTGAATATTCTGCAATTTTTGAGTTCACCCTACTATTGAAAAACAGAAATATTACAAGATAGGGTTAAATTATAGTTACAAAAGCTTTTGAAGAACTCTTTCTTCTTTTTATTTCTTTCGTAAATTAAGTTACAAAACGTACTATTATGTCTTTCTTTAAGTATGTGTATACAATGTATTATGCCGCCTCTTCATATCATCAGATGTATCTGCGGACGTCATCTGCGGATGCATCCGCCAATGTGAAGACGGGGTAATCTGCCTATCCGTAGTAGGTATTTTACGTCCGCCGATGCATCCGCCATCAATCCGGCTGTTGTCGGTTTTTTAGCACAGATCAAAGGATTTCATTACCCAGAAAGATGCGTCTGTCCACACATAGGCAGATGCATCAGTGTAATTTAAATAGCCAATTATTTGTTAATACAATTTTACATTTTAAGTATCGTTTTTATTGTTTAAGCCATTGATATAGAATCAACTATAAGTACCTATCAATGGTTTTAACATTTTAAACTTGAATCTGTAATAATTATTTCTTGATTAAAATGGCAAATATGAGTACTGAGGAAACATTTAAATTTATTGTTTTATATATAGCTAATAACCAACAAAAGATGGAGGACCTTTTCCCCTTTTTTAACCACTCTATTGAGATGTACACTCATAAAGTATTACGTATTCATGTAATTTGCTAGAGCGGCTACGGACTACGGTCTCAATCTCCATTATTAATTCCATTCCATTTTCGCAAGACGCACGACCTACGTCTATTGCCGCCTCTACATATAAAGAGATGCATTGGCGGATATCGCCAGACGTATCGGCCGATGGATTTGCTAGCAATGTCCACACATCTGTCAAAGCATCAGTCGTTTCTCGTTCTTAAAGGACGTAGGTCGTGCGTCTTGCGAAAATGGAATGGAATTAATAATGGAGATTGAGACCGTAGTCCGTAGCCGCTCTAGCAAATTACATAAATACGTAATACTTTATGAGTGTACATCTCAATAGAGTGGTTAAAAAAGGGGAAAAGGTCCTCCAACTTTTGTTGGTTACTAGCTATATATAAAACAATAAATTTAAATGTTTCCTCAGTACTCATATTTGCCATTTTTATCAAGAAATAATTATTACAGATTCAAGCGTATTCTATATCAATGGCTTAAACAATAAAAACGATACTTAAAATGTAAAATTGTATTAACGAATAAATTGGCTATTTAAATAACACTTATGCATCTGCCTATGTGTGGACAGACGCATCTTTCTGGGTAATGAAATCCTTTGATCTGTGCTAAAAAACCGACAACAGCCGGATTGATAGCAGATGCATCGGCGGACGTAAAATACCTACTACGGATAGGCAGATTACCCCGTCTTCACATCGGCGGATGCGTATACTCAAAAAGTACTACGTATTTATGTAATTTGCTAGAGCGGCTACGGACTACGGTCTCAATGTCCATTATTAATTCCATTCCATTTTCACAAGACGTCCATTTTTAAATTGTCGCATGACCGACGTCTTTCAAGAACGAGAAACGACTGATGCTTTGACAGATATGTGGACACTTCGAACGAATCCATCCGCCGATACGTCTGGCGTTATCGGCCAATGCATCTCTTGATATGTAGAGGCGACATTAGGTATATATTATACTAACTCGGACTCGCTAATTTTTTATGTACATATCTATTATTCACAAAAATATAATCAAAATTTTAATTACGAAATTTGAATAAAATTATTTAATTAAACAAATAAAGTATTAAGAAAAATCACTTCAACCATAGACAAGCTTGAAAGCGTTGACGTTCGCTGACGTTTGCCTGTTGCCATCGTCAAGCATGTTTTTATAGTCTATTGTCTATGTTTTGACATCATGCCATCATGGACCATGGTTGCTGTCCTGCCTGTCACTTGATGTTCGATTGGTCAAGTCGTCATTGAATTGTGCGACAAATATCATCCTTTTATCGTGAGCTAGAACATTCGTACCATATAATTAATTTACTGTTACTACCAAAATTTACCAGTTTTATGTTCAAATAAACTTTGACATCAAAAGATAACAGTATTTGTTAACAATCCTAATGAACTAGGGAACCACTTTGATAATAAAACATTGTCCTAGAGTTGTGATGGAATCGCATTTCAACAAAACTATCACTAAGAAAAAGTCGACAGTGGAAGGTTATAAATGATATAAACATTTTCTGCCGAGTGCCGTTACGTCGGAGCAAATAGTTGGTCGCTGATCGACAATATATGTGTGTGACGGTGACATGAGCACAATCAACAAGAGGCGCGGAGCGAGCAGTTCCAGTTGTGCTGTACCGGGTGTGCCTGCGCTTGTCAACGTCCCCACCGCTATGTCTGCAGACCTAGCGTCATTATTCGAGTGCCCCGTCTGCTTCGACTATGTCTTACCTCCTATCCTTCAATGTCAGAGTGGGCACCTCGTCTGCTCTAGCTGTCGACCCAAACTATCGTGCTGTCCAACATGCCGCGGCCCACTCGGCAACATCCGCAATCTTGCCATGGAAAAAGTCGCTAGCAACGTCATGTTTCCGTGCAAACATTCAAACACCGGCTGCACCGTGACGCTGGTCCATACAGAGAAGGCGGAACATGAAGAGGCCTGCGAATTCCGGCCATATTCCTGCCCATGCCCTGGAGCATCCTGTAAATGGCAGGGCGGGCTGGATCAAGTCATGCCTCACCTGATGATGTCGCACAAAAGTATAACAACCCTTCAAGGTGAGGACATAGTGTTTTTGGCTACAGATATCAATCTACCCGGTGCAGTGGATTGGGTGATGATGCAGTCATGTTTCAATCACCATTTTATGTTAGTTCTAGAAAAACAAGAAAAATTTGATGGACATCAGCAATTTTTTGCGATTGTTCAGCTTATAGGATCTCGGAAGGAAGCAGAGAACTTTGCTTATAGGTTGGAGTTGAACGGACACCGCAGAAGGCTGACATGGGAGGCGATGCCCCGTTCCATACATGAGGGGGTGTCATCAGCTATAATGAACTCAGACTGCCTTGTTTTTGATACGTCTCTTGCACAACTGTTTGCAGATAATGGTAACCTTGGAATAAATGTAACAATTTCGATTGCCTAATCCGCATTTCGTTGTCTGCACAAGTGTTGCAGAAACTCTACAGTCAGTGGACATTAATACTAGTGAGTCTTCACACATAGTGAATACAGTTTTGCGACCATTATCATGTGTAAACAACATGCATTGAATATATTTTTATGGCATTTGTGAGTTACTATGACTTTGACATGTTTTATATGTATTGTAATCGAATAATGAACTTGAAATAAGCCAAAAATAATTTTTCATTATGTGAAGGTGTGTTCAATTTAGTGTTAAGTAGGAAGAAATTGCAAAAGATGTTTTATACTCTACAAAATCATTTAGGTGACAGTTTAAATTTAAGAAAACCAAACTACTATTTCATTATTTTCAGTTATATAAAGTATTTTTTGACATTATATGATTTTGTAATATTTATTTTACTATATTGCTTGACCATTTGAAATCTTTGAACTGACATAATATCCGACATTTCTAACAAAATACTATTTTAAATTATAGTCAAATCAAAATGATCTCATTAAACTGAAACTAAATGATTTTGTAATGTAGCCAAATCACATTTTGCGCAAATGAGTGATGATAAAATTCCAAACGAACAAATATTTAAAATTATCATTTGTATATATGCATGAATCGGTGTTAACAATTGTGATGCTTACATACTTAGTGCTGGCTTCTACTGAGTATTATCACAAAATAGGCTCAAATATTCTCCCATAATGTGAGACAAGCTTAACTAAAAAGGCTCTTGACTTAAGGGTTACATTTATCTAAAATTTGATGTTATAATTGCTATATAGGCAGCTCTTATACATCTTTTATTTATTTTATACCATTACTCCGCCAAGGCAACCAGTCTCATGGAGATTAATCAATTTCTAGAAAGATAGAATATAACTGTATTATAAAATTCTATTCTATTTGATAATATGATAAATTGACATTCAAATTAAAATTAAATTTAATGCCTCTAAAATGAACAGAACAAAATATGTGTGTGTCATCATATTCTTAAAAGCAAATATGAATACCCATTTTATCTTTAAATATAAATGTAGGGTATGTAAATTAGATTTCTGTTACATCTGCTATATACCATTTTAGTGTTCCATATTGAAAAATGTATCAATAAACATTTTTAGCACAATGTTCTATATTAATCCATCAAATTATGTACCACCATTTAAAAAGGTATTGCCATATTTTAAATCAATGATAACTTAGAATTAACAGAACAAATAGTAAGAGATTCCATTTATTTGACAAATATTTAACTCAGTATATAAATATTAATATTTCTTGCATCAATAATTATACAAAACAAAAATGAGTAAATTTAGAGCTTGACTAAAATCTTACTGGGGAGATCACTGAGCCATACTATTTTAGATATAAGATGATATATGTTACAAAAACAAGATAATATGAAGACGCAGATAAGAAGTATATTTATCTTTTGTATGATTGCAAGTGACATTTGCAAGTTTTAAATTGAATTGTCTGCTGTTTTAACAGCATTGGGTAAAACTATAATATCTATATAAAATATAAAATTTGATTTTATATAGGCATTGTAGTAAAACCTGAAGTACCTTCTAAATACTTTACCATTTAATTTCATAATATTCATTAGTTATTAAATATAATTTATGCAATCCATGTTACTTAATTGTAGTCGTAATTTTTCTGAAATTCGTCTTTGACAACAATTTAAACTTTTGTAGGATTACTTAAATATTATTTAAACTTTCGTGTATCTAAAGCTGAATTTATGAAGGTATCTGGTTGAATAAAATTTTATAATATACATTGTACTTTTATTTGTACAAACTGAATTAAAAATAAAACATATTTATCCTTACTTCCTTACTAATATTATAAATGCGATAGTAACCCTATCTGTCTCTTCTTCATATCAAAACCACTGATTTGGATGAAATTTTGTACAGAGATTGTTTGAGAGAAGACATAGGATACTCTTTATCCCGAAATTCCCACGGGAGCGGGAGATATATACGGGTGACCCGTGCGGCACAGCTAGCATTAAATAATTTGTATTTTCTATTGTTTTTAGGTAGGTAAAAATTAACAAATAAAATAGTAAGTAATTTTTCCTCCCCCAGTAAAAGTAAAATAAGTTTTTTGTACTGTGACTTCTACAAGACCACTTCAACCTTTCTGAGCTAGACTTAGACATACTCAAATAAATAAAAAAATCAGGATATAACAGTTTTATTTTTCCATAAAATATTCACACAGTTTTTCAACACATTGGCTAAAGTACATTAACAAATTTATATTGATGTATGATGGATATAATACAGTATGTAACAAATTTATAGAATATAAATAATATTACATTTGTACATACAGAAAAGTTAATTATGGAAGATACGTTAATCGTAAGTGTGTGATGAATCTAGTCAAGAACTTATTTTTCTTGTTAATGAATTTTTTTAGACAAATCGTTGACCCATTTCTTTTTCGTATTAACTACTGAAATATAATTAATTTCAACGTTTTCTAAAGAATCTTCAAATTCACATCAAAGCAAACATTTTCATTATAATAAAACATCAATAATTTGAAATCAATTAAATATTTTACAATCTCCTTGTATAAATATCTGATATTCCATTTGAATAATTTTCTAATACCCATATTGGCTACTAACTTCCATAGAGTTAATTATGTTTGCTTGTCTGTGGTAGCAACGGTGAGGGCAATAGACAAGCGGACGTCGGCGAGTGGTTATCATCTAAAATTGATCCTGGAGGTCTTTCTAGGCTGAATGGGTCTCTAATTTCTGGACTAAAAGGATCTCTACTCGATGATGCTCTATGGACGACTTCGAATGCATCAGACGCTTCATTAGTTTTAGTATCAACGAGGCTGAATTCATCGAATTTGTCCAAAACCGGACTAAATGGGTCCCTCTGCTCAAACGGATAGTAATTTTTCTTCGGTTCAGGACTAAAAGGGTCTTTTTGTTGTGTGTCCTCTGCTAGACTATTATCTCCACTGAAATCTGATAAGTCGATATCATAGTTGATGTTGCTGAGTCCTGGGGCTTGGTCACTGCCAAATTCATCTGGGGTCATCAATTCATCGATAGACCTTGAATCGAAGGGAGTGAAACCGAGGGGAGAAGGAGTTAGGAGTTCAAGGGAGTTGGTCTGCTTTAACTCCCAAGGATTTTGAGGGGATTTCGGAGGCGATTTATCCATATCTTCTGGAGTTCGCGAAAGGGTTATTATCGGTTCATCTTTAATCTTAGGTATGGGTATTTCTGAAGACTGACTTGGTATTGGATCTTCAATATCTTGTTTGTTTATTGAATTTTCGGTAACTTGTTGATTTTGTGATGATTCTGCTACTATTTGATTCTGCTCTAAATTAGAATGTGTCCCGTTTAATGTTTGTTCATTTTGGGATTGTATTACTGTATCTTGATTGGACTGTGTTTCATTTATCTGTTGGTTTTGCGTTTGTTTCTCTGAATCGAAATCAATCAAAACTGCGGTAGAATTTAAAGAGCCGAGACGGGGCAATTCGCGTCGTGGTTTTATTTCTAGGGGCGTCTTCGATAGGACGTCTTGAACTTTCTTAGCTATTTCTCTCTGCAAAAAAAAAATATTATGAACATCAATATTAAAGAAAATATTTTTTAGGTTTGGTTATTGCGGGTTATATGTTATACATATAAACCAATTTTTGTTAGATCAATACAAAAAATACCACTGATTTATAGTCTTTTACAGCATTTAATTTGTAATATTTTTTATTAAAAAAAACGTTCACGACCGCAGACAAAAAAAGATTCATTGCTATTTATTAATAAATAATAATGAAAAATTTTACAAAAAGAGTTGCCGAAACCCGGGATTGAACCGGGGACCTTTAGATCTTCAGTCTAACGCTCTCCCAACTGAGCTATTTCGGCGATGGAAGTGATGTTGAAATCTACTATCTTTATATGGCAAACAAGATAAAGAAGTAATATTATGTTAAAGTGATAACGTATAAAATTGATATTGAAAAAATATATTTTAATATTATTTATTTATTTATTATTAAAAAAATATCTAAATAACGTTTTAACAACTCGAGGTGGATGGTAATCCCACATTACTCACAATATAAAAAAACTGGTAAAATATAAAAATTCTTGCGTGTGTTTTACTAACATTTGTTATTTCCACCATTGGCACCTATATTCACAAATAAAAATATTTCATTCCATAACAAAATGTTATAATCGTAATCTGTTACCAACTTTGGGAGATTCTGATAAATAGTATCCGATTTTATAATAAACTACCAGATAACGTGACGAAGCTACCGTTGGATAAACTTAAATCTTTTATAAAATCAACTCTAATTAAAAAGGCGTATTATACTATTGAAGAATATATTGAGGATAAACATTCATGGCATGTATCAGCTAATTCAAAACAGGACAGTTGTTAGGCGGCCAATGATTGTACAGTTTATAGTTTTATACTTATATTTGTAAAATAAATCACATATTTTAAAAGAGTAACTATCGAGTTTCTTGCCGGTATCTTCTCGATAGAAGCGACTTTCCGAACCGGTGGTAACTTAAAAAATGACAATTCATAAGTACTTTGTAAAAAGTTTACATGAATAAAAATATTTTCTATTCTATTCTATTCTAATAAATGATTATTGTATACCTCAAAAGTGTCCGCATTGGTGGCGAGCTGGTCGGCCCTGGTCTTCAAGGAGTTGGTCTCGTGCAGAAGCTTCTCCACCTGCAGCCGCTGCTCCTCCGCCTCGCGAGACGCGCCACACAGCGATAATGCTGCGGCCTGAAATAATACAATAATTGTGTTATATAATATCTAATTATTATGTGTTTTGAGCAGCTTGGTGATTAAATCCTAGTAATATTATAAATGAGAAAATTTTATGAGGATATATGTATATTTGTTACACTTTTTTTACACATGCAAAAACTACTGAATCGATTTTGATGAAACTAGGTATAAATATAGGTAAGGGTTCAAAAGATAAAGATGTAGCGTATTTGATGTTGTACAATGAGGCAGGGACAAGTGAAACACTCAAATGGTATAAATCGACTGTTTAATATTATGAAATCTTAACCTATTTTAGGTGCGTGCTACACAGTGTCATTGTTCGTTCATTATTGTTCATTGTTCATATTAATAAATTACGTATCAGCATTTCTGTACACGACCCCACAAAGAAAAAAAAAACTCTGCAAGGACACACAGAACACAAATTAAATCTTAAATGTAATTTAATTCTAATACAGGTTCAGAATAACAAGCTTTGATTCCGGAATTGCCACGGGACCTGAAGTTACCTAGGTGAAATCGTGGGGCGCGGCTTATTTAGATATATTTCTTTAACTGAACAAATACTGTTTTAAGGGGATATTGTGTTTTTAGGAAACAACTATACGGATTCAAACATTTTTCTAAGTATTATAAAATTAGATTAATTATCATTAATAAAAAAAACACTTTATTTCCGCAAAACTTCTATACATTATAATCTCAAAACTCTCAAATGTCAAACTCTGCAGACCTACACTAAGCAAGCTTGTGTCGTAGGCCTAGGCATAGGCATTTCCTTCTACGTCACAGAAAAGGTAAGTTATCATTACTATAATATAATTATATAATTTACTTTTATATTACATTTCTTTATAAAATAGAGTATTTATTACATAATACGAGATAAATTTATTTTTGGTTAATTATGGTTTAGATCATTATTTTATACATTTGACTTGCTTGAATACCAATTTGTTAGGAAATACCGCAGATGGGCGGACTTGTTCATCATTTTGAATTAAAAAAATCCACAAACTGTAATGTTAGATAATAGTTTTCATGAATACACTAGCTTTCCTCCCGCGGCTTCGCTCGCGTGGACCCGGCAGTTCCCGGCAATTATTCGAATTTTTCTCACCTTTTAAACCTTCCCTAGACCTCCACGAAAAATTCAAGACCAAGATAAGATAAATCCGTCCAGCCGTTCTCGAGTTTTAGCGAGAATAACGAACAGCAACTCATTTTTATATATAGACTAGCTGTACCCCGCGGTTTCACCCGCGTAACTTCTGATTAAATGGCAACTCCGGGATTAAAAGTAGCCTATATGTTATTCTGAACCCTTATCTATATGTATACCAAGTTTCATCACAATCGGTTCAGTAGTTTTTGCGTGAAAGAGTAACAAACATCCATACATCCATACATCCATACTTACAAACTTTCGCCTTTATAATAGTAGTAGGATAAATAAATAAATAAATTTACCCAAGTACTGCCGCCGAGCGAAGCGGGCATCGCCATGTAACAGTCGAACTCCTTCTTGTCCATGTTCAGAGACTCCGACGTGAGGTTCTCTATGAACGACACCGCGCAACACTGCGAATTAAATATTATTCCGTTATCACCTGGAAAGTGTGGGAAATTTAATAGTTTTGGCCGTTCTTATTAATAAAAAATAAATAAATAAATATTCCTGGACATTTAACACAACGCCATCTAGTCCCAAACTAAGTAAAGCTTGTACTATGGAAATTAGATGACTGATAGACATACTTAAACATACTTTTTTTTGTAAATACATACAGACATACAGACAGTAGAGAATAACAATGTTCATTACATCTTAATTTTCTACTCGTAGGGATCGAACCCACACCCCCTGCGCCATAGACCATTGCTGTATCCACTGCGCCAATTGGGTCATCATATTTTGTTTTATTTTGTCAAATTTTAAAATTTTTACAAAGACTTAGTCTACACCAATATTATAAAGAGAGAAACTGTTTGTTTGTTTGTAATGAATTGGTTCAAAAACTACTGGACCAATTTTAATAATTCTTTCATCATTGGAAATCTACCTTATTTACGAGTAACATAGGCTATATTTATGACATTATGGACCTCGCGTTGCAATGTATAAATCAAGACCTTTCATTTGATCTTCATATCCCTTTCATAGCAAGCCGCGCAGTTGAGCTGATTGCTAATAAAATTCATATTAAACTCACCAAATTAGTGAAATAATACCCCCCCTCGCCAGTCATCAGCCGCTGTGCGTTACAGAAGCGAGTGACAAAGTTGATGTTGCTAACGAGGCGCGGCGGATTTGCCTTCAATACCTGTAAGGAGATTGATTTTAGTACTAATCTAGATGAATCCGGCTCGAAGGACCATGTACAAACAAGATACTCCTAGAATGGTATAGTACATTGTTCTTTACAAAATATTTATAGCTGTCTAGTTTATCAAAAAAATAGCTCTATTGTCAACTTTCTTTAGGCGCAAAGTACCAAACAATAATTTCTACTAAACAAGTAGTGTTTTTGAATAAATATTTTCTTTTAACAAGTTTTTAAACCCGAATATTTAGGGTTTCTTCATGGACCTTAATTTTAGCCTCGGGAGGAGAATTTGTAATGAATTCCACATGTGTCATCAAGTGTGAGAAATAATAAATAACAATAATATAGGCTTTCATTTTAATTGAATAAAGCTATTCTATACCGTTGAAAAGAGTAACTATAGACTGGCCGGTATTTTTCTCCAAAACGGTAAATTAAAAAATTAAAGTATGTACTTCATAAAAAGTTTACATGAATAACAAGTATTTTCTATTCTATTCTAAATTCAATTTATTTCACTAACCTACTATTCCTATTGGCTAAATCGAATAAATAAATAACT